>VTPC01091068.1:337137-427891 GCA_011009095.1 Ignelater luminosus | reverse complement strand
ATAATAGTTTCTACATTGAATGTTGTTTTTAGTTGCAAAATTACATAATAGTTTCTACATTGAATGTTGTTTTTAGTTGCAAAATTACATAATAGCTAGCATTTATTTAATTGTTTACATATGTGATCTATGTGGAATTTTCAACTCATGTTGGAGTTAACATATAATTCGAAGAATTTTGTGGAATTTGCAGATAATAATAGTTCATCATTAATATTGAAGTTAATTTGCTGAGGGATTTTTCTAAAATTTGAAAATTTTTTACAAGCTGTTTTATTTACATTTATAATTAATTTTTTACTGTGATACCAGTTGCAAAATTCTGTACTAACAGTTATCAACAGATTTCCAAGTTCTTTTTTTGTAACAACTTTTTGCATTTATAACAGTGCTTTATATTTTAAAAGACAATTGATAAAATGCCAACAAACCAAGTCTACTTCTTAAATATTTATTTGTGATAATATATGTATTTAAATTTGAAACAAAAGCATTTAGTAAAGTATTTAAAGCAATTAAAAATAAGGGCACAGGGTATATTTGTCACTTTGTATTTTGTATCTTCATATTCGTAATTAGATAATTAGTAGTGAAATCAATGATTAACATTTAATTTCTTTTTTCTTTTCTCTCTATAGACACCATATACAGTATTAATTAAAGAAGATACATCCATTGATAGCATAGTATTTTCTGATATTTTTGTAACGGATGCTGATACTGTTGGTAATTCCATAGAAGTAGAATGTGTAGAGCTTCCTAATTATATTGATACCTGTAGTATTTTTGATGTTGTCACTACTGATTCTGCACAAAGTAATTATCATGGTGCCTTAATACTAAAAAAGAAGTTAGACTTTAAAACTCAGGAAGAATATCAGTTTCTTTTAAAAGCAACAGTAAGTAACATTCAGTTTTCTAATTATTGCATGTATTTTTCAATTACCAAGTAATATTCTTACAATAACACTGTAAATAGTGTTGGAGTCATTTTTAATATCTTATTTCTAGGATGGAGACTTGAGTAATACTACAACAGTCATTGTAAAGGTTGAAGATGTACAGAACACTCCACCTATATTTACAAGCCCTTTATATGCAGAAATAAGTGAAGATGCACCAATTAACACTTTAATATTAACTGTTCATGCTGAAGATGGAGATACAGGAATGCCTCGTAGCATCTTCTATGAGTTAATTAGCAGTATGTGTATATCTTTCTATGTTTTCTTGTTTATTTTAAGTTTATGTATTTACAGATCCTATGGATTACTTTTTAATTAATAGTAATTCTGGTGAGATACGAACTGCGAGGCCTTTAGACAGAGAAGCTGTGGAGAATTCTTCTGGTAAATTAAATTTCAAAATAAGAGTAAGTGAACTCTATGGTGAGTTTTAAACAATAAGGGAATGCTTAAAAGATGCATATGAATTTTGTCTTATTTTGAATGAAAAAATCAAGACTTAGCAGATTACATTGATAAGTGTGTTAAAGATGAGACATTTTTAATGCTAAAAAGAACTACAGCGCAATTAAATGTAACCAAATCAATGTTATTCATGGAAAAGAAAACATATCGGGTACTGATATATATACTAGAGCTGCATAACATGTCAATTTTTAGGATTATGTGACTTATAAATTGTATAAGTATGTCAAGTGTTAAGCTTGAAGGCTTATTTCATAAAAAAATGGCAAGATATTTATGCAAAATACGGATCTTGATTCTAGGTTACTGATGATGTGGTGTAGTTTTTGTTCCATACCTTATTTACACCCTGCATGATATATTATAGCGTTTTCGGCTGACTGCACTGGTGCGCACTTTTATTGCACTGGGTGCGACTTTTGTTTTCGGCTGGTAGTATGAGTGCGCACTATAACAGTGCTGGCATTTTTGACTGTCACTTGCGTGCAATGAATTTTGCCCTCGGTGCACATTTTTCCGTTTTGAGGTTGGTTTACAGTGCAAAACAAAAATGGTTGGTCAACTGCCAAAGAAGTTTCGAGATTGTTGAATGTTAATTAATCTAGTGATAATGTAATTGGATTATTATTAATTTTTAAATATATAAAATGTTCCCTTATTTTATAGTATGCTTAATAATAAAACAGAAGACACAATAATAATAACAACCGATTTATGAGGTTATGTGTGCCAGATTTCGTTGCACCGTAAACTTAAGGTGTGTTCGGCTGTACTTGCACTTTTCGCCAGTCAGCTGTGTAACTAGTGGAGTGCATGACGTCATACCGGTGCAAACTGCCCCCAACCAGTGCGCTCAGCCAAAAACGCTATTAGTTAGCATTTTTTTATAAGAGCTGTGAATTTTTTTTATAAATTTACTAAATTAAAAAAATACTATGTACTAAATAAATTAAATCATTATAAATAATGAATGTAGGTAGATGTTTATTTAATAGGGTTGTTTAGTCAAATTCAGTACCTGTATGTAGTTTTGATATGATCATTGTGTATTTGCTACCGTAGTTGTACTTTTCTCTATAATTACTATTGCCAAAAGTTAACGAAGCAGGAAAATTTATAAATTTTCATTGTAGGCAAGTGAGTTGGTAAATGGTGAAAAAGTAAATGATCCATTAACTGTAACAGATGCAGAAGTAACTGTTGTTATAAAAGATGTTAATGATGAACCACCATCGTTTAATAAAGATGAATATTTTGTTGAAATTTCTGAAGATGCTGAATATGGTTATGCATTTCCAAATCTTTCTATGACAGTAACGGATCCTGATGTGGTAAATTACCATTAATAACAGTATTAATTGAAAATATTTAACATTTTTAAAATTGATTTTAGGGAAACAATTCAATATTTACATTAACTTTAGATGATATATCACACACTTTCTCAGTAGAACCAGAAACAGTTGTAGGCACAAGTTCTGTTACAATAAGAGTAGCAAATAATTCATTAGATTATGAAGATCCAAATCAGAGAAAGTTTATAATCCTTGTTGTTGCAAAAGAGTTATATACAGAACCACAACTTTCATCAACAGCTACAGTGACAGTAACAGTTACCGATGCTAATGATAATGCACCTAATTTTGAAATGCCTTCATATTCAGCTGTTGTTTCTGAAATGGCTTCAACTGGGACTGTAGTTACCACAATTGTAGCTAAAGATAGAGATACTGGCAGATTTGGTGAGAATGGTATTGTTTATCAACTAACAGGTGAAGGTTCTGAAAAATTCACTGTCAATAATCGTACTGGAACAATAACTGTGAGCGGCTGTGATACTCCTGGGCAATTAGAATGTCTTGACTACGAAACCAAACAGGAATATTTATTGTCTTTTAAGGTAAAAGGTTTATTTTTACAAGAGTAATAGTATGTGAAGTAAATCATTGCAGGCGACAGATGATGATGGAAAAGGGCAAACTTCAATGGTACCACTTAGAATTATACTTAAAGATAGCAATGACAATCCTCCTGCATTTAGTCAGTCTGTTTATAATGTTTTCATTGATGAAGGAATGGTAAAATTCAAACCAGATTTGATAATAGAAGCTAAAGATCCAGACAAAACCTCACATGTAACATATTCTATTATCGCTGGAAATGTTGGTGAAATCTTTGATATTGATTCTAAAACAGGCAAAGTGAGAATTGCAAATAATAAAGCAATAAGTTTTAGTAATGAACACAATCAAAACAATATCATTTTAACTGTTGAGGTAAGTAAAAGAACACAATAGTAAATAATATAGTTATGGAAATTGAAAATTTTAGGCAACTGATGGTAAATACACAGCAAGTACAATTGTAAATGTTACCATTCGTGACATAAATAATAATGCTCCAAAATTTGATAAAGAAAACTATATGATTTCTATAGCAGAAAACACAGAAATAGGTATGTAGAGTTTTCTTCAATGTTCAATATCTAATTCCTTTATTGGATTGGAGTAGATACAAAGGTAAATTGCACTCTGAATATTTGCGATTGGTTACTGTATTGTTGAAACTATCAATTGGAATAACAGCATCAGCAAATATTGTCAAAAAATTGAAGAGTGTGGATTATAAATTAGTAGTGTTAATTGGGTATTATTACCACATTTTGTTGCAATGTTTTGGAAACTAATTCTGTTTCTAAAATGCCATGATATAGTAGTTAACATATTTAGTTAAAATATTTAATTAACATAATTATTTCTATATAACTGTATTTGACATTATTTTTTCACAAATCCAATTGAACTTAACACATTGTGCACAGGTGTAGAATGCTAAAATAGAACCCCCTGAGCCCAAAACTGTGTTTTTCAAATTTAGTCTTTTTTTGGTGCAACATCAGCCAGTAGTGCAGGCCTTTAAAATTTTGTTTTTTTATTGTTTTTCTATTATATCTTTTTTGAGATACGATTGTACCTCACCATCTATAGATTAAAGAACCTGTTGTAAAGGGGTTGGCATACAAAGTTTTAGGGATCATGACTCCTGTTTTTTGGGCGCATTCGGTATAGTTTCGAAAGCTCTATCTACTGCAAAAGTATCAATAGTTTCTGTTTATCCATTTCGGTACGGCAAGGGTTTAAACTTCTGACATCCCAGTTAGGCTTTCGGGATTTTGGTGCCGTTTTTGGGACATTTCTTTGTCTGTAAAGAGTAACAATGGTTAGAGCAACGGATAGAATTTTTGAAGCTGTATCGAATGAGCCCAAAAAATGGGGGGTTATGACCCCTAGAAAATATGTCGACCCTTTTGCAACAGGTTCTTTTGTTCTCGACAATGTGACTTCAAATTACCGACTCAAAACTATAGATGGGTTACTAGGACAGCAGTTCAACATTTCCCATGTTTCTCATGCCGTCTAAATGCTCAGTGTGGGCATGGTTTTATGCTAGACCTCACCGTCCCCAAGTCCTCAGGAACCATGGTACATTTTTAATACTACGCCGTGCTTAATGTGTTAAACAATACTTTTCACTATGATATAATAAAGATTACCAGTAGATACACATTTAATGTAAATAACTTATTTAAATTATTTCTAATTACTTTATAGGATCAAGTGCATTGCATTTAAAAGCAGAAGACTTAGACACTGGTGTAAATGCAGAAATAACATACTCTATTAGAAGAGGAGCATTTAATGACTTTATAATAGACAATGTTACTGGAATAGTTTCTGTTGCATCACCATTAGATTATGACCGTCGGAATACATACAATATTGAGGTTGTTGCTGAAGATCATGGTTCGCCCAGCTTAACTGGTACAACCATGCTGACTATTCGCATCATTAATATTAATAATAAAGCTCCTTACTTTGTTCCAACAATTCAAAAGGCAGAGGTATAAACTGAAATAATATATATAAATAAATATATATACACAATATATTTTATTTCCAGATAATGAAAAACGCAGAAGTAGGAACAGTTGTACATACTCTTATTGCAATAGATCCAGATGTAAATTCATCAGAGGCATTAAATTTTGCAGCTACTGAACCAATTACAGCTGTAGACAAGTATGGAAAAACAGTAGAAAATAATGAAATATTTAAGGAATTTTTCTCAATTGATAAAAATACTGGAAAAGTGACAATACTTAATCCTTTACAACGAAACATTGCAGCAATTGTTCAAATTACTGTGCTTGTTACAGATATAATGGCCCCTACAGTACAGCAAGGGGAAGGTAATAGTACTAATTTAGTTTTCATTTAATACATTCTTCTTAAAATGATAATGTAGTAAATACCTTCCAAGATTGAATTACTTTTTAGGTACACTCATAATAACAATAACAGATATAAATGATCAACCTCCTACATTTTCACCACCATGGACAGTAGAAAAACCAGAGTACACCTTACAAGTACAAGAAGAATTACCAGTTGGAACTATACTTGCCACATATACTGCTACAGATGAAGATTCCGTCATTGCTGGTTATTACATTAAACCCGAAAGTAGATATTTTGAAATTAACAATGGCACAGGTATTTGCACTACATTAATGTAATTTATAGCAACATACTAAATTATGAGATTTGCAGGAATTTTGCAAATAAAAGAAAGAATCGATTATGAAAAAGTAAAGAATTTAAATTTCACAATAGTCGCATATGATTCCGGAGTTCCTCAACTTCATGCATCTGCTTTAGTGAATGTTGTAGTCTTAAACACAAATGATAATGTTCCTGAGTTTTCGGTTAAAATATATAATGCAACAGTTAATGAAAATGCACCTAATGGTACCCACATAATTACAGTTAAAGCTGTGGATTTAGATGCAGATGAATATGGACTTGTGTCATACAGTTTAACAGGACAACACAGTGAAAATTTCCAAATATCGCCTAAATCTGGGGAAATATTTGTAGCAAATCCAAAATTCTTAGATCATGAACTCTTAAATGAAACTATAATTCAAGTCGTAGCAAGCGATGGTGCATCAGGAAACTTAAAACATAACGTTACAGTACCAGTTCACATCTCAATTGTAGATGTGAATGATAATGCTCCAAAGTTTAATCAAAGTTATTATAATGCAACAATCAATGAAAATACTCGATTTAACCCACCTGTTCCTATTTTACAAGTATTAGCTACTGATGAAGATGAGGGTGTCAATGGGAATATTCATTACAAGATTCTCTCAGGAAATCTGAATGGTAATCTTGCACTTTCATATTCTTTCTTAGTTCATATAAAAAGAACTTTTGCATTTTTAATTAAAAAACGATGTGTCTAAATTTGAAACCTACTAATTTCATGTAAAAAGTTGTTTTTATTTAATGTGTGATAATAGAATTATAAAGAGATTTGGCAACTTTTGTTTCCATTGAGTTTATAACAAGCCATAAATTATTGTGAGAAACAAAATAACAATATATTAATCTCCGAAAGAGGTTGCCTGTTTTCAGTTTTGAAGATCTCGTTGGTAAACCTCAGATTTTGAGTAACCTATATAATATTTTGGGTTTCATTCAGTGAAACTGAATGACAACGGATTATGAAAAATTTAGAAAAGTAGATGTTATAGAAGAAAATTTTGTTAATTATTGTCTTATTAAATATTAGTATATTATTGTTATGCTTTTTATTTCCAGACATATTTTTACTGGGTGAAGATACGGGAATTCTTTATGTTCATAAATCACTTGTAGGAAAGACACAGCATTTTATTTTAGAAGTAGAAGCCAGAGATGAAGCTGGTAATGGTAGATTTGCAGATAAAGCAACAATTGATGTTCATGTTGTAAATGTAAACGAACATAAACCATCTTTTATTTTACCTGCGTCAATAAATTCTACAATTGAAGTAACTGAGGTAAAATATTAAACATGATTACATCAGGGGCGCCCAACATTTGCTAGAAACATTAATAATATAATAATATTTAATATGTGAACAGATTTATTTCTCAACTGTAAACTTAAAATACATACCAGGTATTATTTTAAAAACTTTCCACTTTTTATATCTTGTAAACAAATGAAAGTACCTAAACAAGAAAAAGCACATCAGTTTATACAAGAAGGGGGTACACCAAGATGCAGAATTGACTTTATAATAAAAGATGTAGCTGTGTTCACCCCAGCGCACCTAACCCAGGGGCGGATCCAGATTTCCATTTTGGGGGGGGTCACGGAGTTATTTTTGTAACAGGAGGTGGTGCATAACCGAACATTAAAAAACATTTTTATTTGTTGTTTGCTAATATTGTATCTAATTTAATATTATATTTGTATATATTATATATTTCTTCTTATTCATTTAATCATCTTACAACTTTAGAACAAACAATATATTAATATAATCTATTTAGATGATAAATTCAACTCGTTTAGAACTTTTTGCAAATCTTGTAATAATTTTCTCTGTTATGGACTCAAAACTTTCTGCCATGACATCACACTATGACTGTGACTTTGTATTTACTCACTGTAATAATAATAATAATAATAATAATGATTTCAAAGCTGTAGTTATCAGATTATATCTTTTTCTCTTAATTTGTCTGTGTTTTGAAGCACAAAATTATCTTATCTTCATCATTTATGTATTTAACAATCTATTTTACAAATAATTTTCTTGATAATTGAAAAAGCAATACAAGTATGATGTGTTAGGGCCGTTTGATATGATGGTAGATTTGACGTCAAAATTGACTACAATTTTGTCATTGAAATTTGACATTGTTGCATACAGCATATTTGATGTCAAAACTGCATTTAAAAATCTGACAAGGAAATATTTGAGCATGTTTTAAAAATCGTGTTAATTCTGCATGTAAAAATGTGCACAAGTTGAAGGTCGTCAGAACGTTCCTCATTCAAGATATTTAATACACCTTTGCCTTGCTCACATTTCTGTAACCACTTTCTTGACCAAATTCACCTTCTCGTTTTTATTTTTTTATTTTTATTAATAATGTACTAGCAACTACTGCAGCAGCAGCATCGTATAATATTGGATTCTGCATTGTTGAACATGCTGTTATAGATTCAAGACATTATTAATGAATAGAAAATGAAAAAAGAAACTCAATCTGAAAACACCAGAAACTGCATGAAATTAGACGTTATACGTATTTCATTTTCATTTCACGTTGAGTAAAGCAATTCTGGTGCTAGTGTGCATGCATGTCTGATAAATCTTGTGTCAAATTTGTCATTGGTGCAAACTACTATTTTATTTTAATGTTAAATTCTTGGTCAAATTTGTTGTCAAATATTACCGAAAATTTATTGAAAAACTTTAACGTCAAATTTACCACCATGTCAAACGGCCCTTATAGTAAATTATAATTTAGCTTGATTTAAATAATTTCATTTGTTTCTGTTTTTAAACACAGGCACTTATTATTTGTTGGTTTTTATTTTGGTTACTTTGAATTTGAACTTAACAATTACAAGGTTATGAAAGTGAGTTTCGATACCTAGAAGAGGGACCCGGATTCTTAAGACTTCATTTTTCTCAACCCAAGATGTTTTATTTGCAGAAGTGATCCTTACATTTCACACAATAGTGCACTCTGAATATATTCTGGGGTTGGGAGGGGGGTGATAAGTAAATTCACTGTTTAGAATTTTCTTTGATGAGTTCTTTATTATTATTGCATTATAATTAACATATATAAATTTGGGGGGGGGGGGAAGAGTTGAACCACAAACCCCTCACCATCACGAGTGTGCCACTGATTTCACACTTTTTCTTGTATTTCAAGTTTTATATTATATAGCAACAATATTACGTTATTAGGGTATGTGTATTTTGTACATTTGTACTTATGGATCTGGTAATCCCATTGACAGTTCAATTTACATTATTTAATTAGAAACGTTTATGGTTATCTGTTTTCTATTCAAAATCTGTACTAAAAAATTGAAATGTGTTTATTTAGTTTTTAAAATAACACCTGGTATAAAAAGTTGCATGCAGTTTGTTGGTGGACATAACCTGAGTTTTTTAAAACATTTTGCAATTGACTTGTTAAGTGCAAAAAGGAAAGTATTACAATGTGAATCTATAATGCTTCCCTTCTTGCACTTAGCAGTTCCATTGTTATATTTGATTCATTATATTTACAAGAATATTCTTTGTTGTACTTCTTTTTTTAATATTTCTAAAAAGTAAGAAGTTTAATCAGAATATTCTTATGGGTAGTGTATAGAAATAGTCATAGTTATTGAACTTATTATTTTTTTTTCAGAAAACTGCATTGGCTGATTATTTAATTTTAACTGTTAAAGCTGTTGATAAGGATAATGGAGAAAGTGGGCGAGTAACATATCATTTTAGAATTAATAATAAAAATGTTCAAGAAACAGATGAATTTATAATTAATCCTGATACTGGAGAACTAAAAACCAAAGTAATATTAGATCATAAAATTAAGGAAAAATACCAGGTAGATTTTCTCTTATTGAAATTTTTTAAGTTTTTTATGATTTTAATATTGACCAGATTGTTCCCATTTTATTTCATTGTAATCATTTCCATTACTCGAAAGCTAGCTTGTGCTATAGTGCAATTTTAACTTAGTTCTTTTGTGTGTTCATCCATATGTAAGGAGCACCTAGCATCTAGCACATCTTTTGCATTAAACACCACAGGCTGGCTAAGAACGTATTTAAATTATCTTAAAAAAACCAAATGTATTATTTTTACAGTTGACTATAGCAGCTCGGGATCATGGATCTCCAGTTTGGTATGAAACAATATGCTATATAACCGTTCTTTTTGAGAATGCCAGTGATAATGAGGCACTGTTTCCAAATTCAAGAAATACCAATCCGTATCATTTCTATATACCAGAAAATTCAGAAAAAAATACATTATTAGGTAAGTTAACAGTTAATGTTGTTTTGTTTTATTTCACATATTTTTACAAATCTTTCCAAATCTGAACTTAACATCTATATTTTAGGCCAAGTTAAGGCATTTACTTCAAATGAAAATAGACTTGCTAAGGTATACTATTACATAATATCTGGAAATGAAAATAATACATTTTTTATTGATAAATTAAATGGAAGCCTGTTTGCTAACAGAATATTTGATAGAGAAAAAGTCAGCGAATATGAATTATTAGTACTGGCTAATAACGAACCAGATTTCTATCTTACTACTAAAGAACAAAATGAAATTCTATATAATAAAACTGCTCATAATGGAAGTGTGGCAAAAGTGAAAGTAAGCATTATCGATCTGAATGATAATGCCCCTAAATTTGAAAAGTCAATTTATTACGGGGCCGTGAATTCTATGGCTAGTATAAATACATTCTTTGCCAATGTATCAGCTGTGGATCCTGATTTTGGTATTAACGGATCCATTACATACTATGTTAAAACTTCCAATTTGTATAAGTATGGTTCAAATAAGAGTTCTGGATCTGTGGTTCCATCACCCTTTAATATAACTCAAGATGGACAGTTATTTACAGCAACTTACTTAACTGAAAACAATCAGCATCGCTTTGTTGTTGATGTTGCTGCAAAAGAAGTTGTTCATCCAGAACGAGAAGTATCTGTTACAGTTCAGGTATGTAGCATTTTATTTATTTGTTAGAAATAAATGAATGATTGAATTTCTGACATTAAAGATTTGTATAATTATATGGGCATGATAGTAAAAAATGTTTTTTCTCAGGTATGGATATTTGAACAAGAACAATTGATTCGTATAATATTGTCCAGACCAATGCAGGAAGTTTTACAAGAGAAGGATGAAATAATAGCAGAATTAAGTAATGTTACAAAGAGTATTGTGATTATTACTGAAATCAAAGATCACACAAAAGAAAATGGACACAAGAATAAAGAATGGTCAGTGCAATATTTAATATTTGAATATCTTAAGTGCGTCTTGATATTTTTATCATTTTTAGGTGTGACATGTATATTTTAGTAGTAGATCCCACATCGCAAACAATATTACCAGTATACGATATTCTGAAAGTTATTGATGCAAAATATGATTATCTGAAAGATTATTACACAGGGTTTGCCATTATGAATGTTGTTCCAGCTTTCACAATGGAACCTGAGGAATCTTTTGATCCTGCTGTATCAGCATTAATAGCTTTATTATTAGTTTTGGTTGTTGGAATCGTAACATTTACCATAGTGTGTTGTTGCATGCGAAGAATAATCTCGCCATCTAATTTAAAGAAGAAAGACACACTTATAAACAAAGCAATAATTGATGATCTGAATACCACAGAAAATCCTTTATGGATAGAACAGTAAGTATTATCAGATTTCTTTTGCTAAGTTGTGAGTAATGCTTGTAATGTAGTTTCTATCTTTAAAGCTTCAAAGTGAAGTTTTAAATTCCAAATAAAAATATACAACTAGAAAATATCACTTTTTATTAAAGTATTTCTCTGTAACACAATTTATTAGAATTTGTTATTGTATATAATTTTTTATTTTAGAAAATTAAAAATATATGAAGAACAAGAATTAAGTATGCAAGTTTTTAATGAGCCAGAGCAAGCTGCATTGGAACAACGAAATAGTGGTGATTTTACACCAGTAAGTTGCGTTTTCTATGAATTTGTTCTAAGGTATTCTATTGTATTCCTTTTTCTTTTTGTAAAAAACAGGATGATAATACGTATGCTACAATTCAACATCCCAACCGAAGAGGTTCTACACATACAGCAACTTTATCGTTAGTCGATGATATGGCTGATTATGCCACTTTATCTAGACTACCACAAGACTTAAGTACAACAAATGTAAGTTTTATGGGAATGAATTTTTATTTTCTAATAAAATTCTATTTAAACAATACATTTAAGATCTTGTTTTTATTTATATTTTATGGTATATTGAAACACTACTATTTACATTTTCAGTATGAGGCAGCTATGGGTTTCCAGGGTTCCACATTTCAAGTGCCTAATTCATCAGTAAGTGATTAAGTAGATTTAAGCATAGTCAATTTTTTTTATACAACGACAGTTTTAATTTAGGTTTATAATTTATTTTTAATCAGTAGAATCTGTTGAAATCTATCTTTAATTTATTTTACAACAGAGATGGATTGAAATGAATAAATAGACAGTAACTATCCTCATAAATATAATAGTTTTTTGATAGATAATAAAATTGGTAGATATTTTTTCAAAAACACGAAGAGAGAGAAAGCTTTAACGTAACTTCAACTGTATATTATTATCTTTAAGGCTATTATAATATTTCTTCAGTTAATTTACCATACTAAACTAAACATCTTTAATTCATAATTGTAACAATAGTACCTAGCAATCCATTCAATAGATCAAGTTTTTATTTGAAATTTTGAATAAACCTTTTCTCACTTAATACTTAGTAACGTTTTCAAGTCATTTTGTTTTATGATTTAGCTTAATAACATTTAATTTTGTTACCATTTTATCTTTATTAGTCATACTAGGAACATGAATAATTATCCAATAAGGAGATTACACAGTAGCATCTTATTTCAGTTTGTGTGTTTTATATTACTTTTCTTGCTTAAGTTTAGGCTGTGTTCTACTATAAATTCTACATTAAACTATAATCATACTTGTTTTATTTCTTATTTATTCAGAAAATTGCTATTCTTACAGAAATAATTTTATGAATTGAATATCCTCATTTAACTAAAAATTATGTATGTATTTTCTATATATTATACTATATCTTATTTATTCACGTATTTATTCTTTATTTTTACTTAAGATTTTGTTTCAATCCATCCACCTATCTACTAACAGAGATTTTAATTTTGTATTATAGATTTTATATTTTTGTATGTTGATATTAATTTTTATGATCTAAATTTATCTTTTTATGTGTAATTACTAAAATAGATTTTAACTTTTATAAATATCGTTTTATTATTACTTTTACATGATTAAAACGACTGCATTTTTAAAGTGCACAAACAGTTGTTCCAGTACTTGAACACAAGAAAATGCTTATTCTAATACCTTTTAAGTTTAAGTTAACATAATGAATGCTTGTTATATTTCTAGGTTATGTAAAATTTGCGCCTGTACATGTCATTTTTAAATTTCAAAGCATGAACAGGCACTTGAGCTATGTGTTGTAGTGTTCAAGCAAATCTCTTTTGTGCAGGTGATGAACTTGAAAAATGCATGCAATTCTTTAGCATTTTAGATTAAAAATGTTATGATTTCTACTATAATACAATTTTCAAAAAATTATTTTTACTAGTTAAAAAAAACAGTTAGTTATTCTGGGCAACCGTGCATTTTGGGTAGATAGCGATTTTTGTGGGTTTTGTAGGGAGGTTGGCTGTGAGTGTAAAGTTTTCAGGACGGGGGGGGAGGTTGCCGTTATTCGACAGCCATCTTGATTATAAGAGTGTAATTAGTTTTGAATCTGACAAAGATTTTGTAAAAAGCATTTTTGTGAATAATATAGTTATCTACAACTTTTATTAATAACTTTTTGGTGTAACATTAATAAGAAAAAAGTTATGAACAGAAAAACAGGAAAAACGTAGGGGATGAAGAACTTTGATATGAGATAACTTATATTTTTAATTGCGCAATAAAGATGTTTCTTAGCTGTTTTATAGAGCATTCTTGACTTCTTGCACCAAGTATACTATTACCAAAGCTCTATTTTTATCTTCTACATAAAAATAAGGAAAAAAAGATTATTTAGACCATAAAATAAGTATTGTGCAATATGCATCTAATCAGTAAGTGTTTTAAATAGATTGGATCGCCTTTTATTGATTAACAAATAAGGAAAAGCGAAATAAAGGACAAAATATGAAAATCATGATAGGCTGTTGAAGATTTGCATATGGGTAGAAAATTGCATTCTCATGACTTTTTTCGAAATTCGGTCAAATAAGTCCATTTTTTTCTAGAAATGTCAAATTTGACCGGTAATGGAGATCACATGATTACTTTTGACTAGGTCATTTTTGGTTACGGCCGAATGATGACCAGGCTCCATCACCCTCCTCATTGGTAAAGGGGGGAGGACAGGTTGGAAAATCGTGTGTATCTTGGTGCCCAGAATTGAGGAGTTTGAACAGGAGTGCTGTTGTTTGTTGTTTTGAGCTAACCAAAGT
Source organism: Ignelater luminosus (assembly GCA_011009095.1). Classification (NCBI taxonomy): domain Eukaryota; kingdom Metazoa; phylum Arthropoda; class Insecta; order Coleoptera; family Elateridae; genus Ignelater; species Ignelater luminosus. Next base: position 413,314 of record VTPC01091068.1, on the reverse strand, counting down.
CAAGTTTGGTCCTACAGGCAAGGGGTGAGATTGTTTGTTTTTTGCAAGATATTGAAACCTGGTTTAGGGTATTAATTCCCATAGTAGTCCTGTGTATGATAACCATTAAAACAAAATTCTTTCACTATTAGGGGCGGTGGTAGGAGGATTTCAAATTTGAACAAAAAAAATCGGAGCAAGAACAAAAAGAACTAAGAGGACGAACTTTGGTAGGTGTACTTAAGGTACTGAGGGGCACCTTTTGAGGAAAAAAGATTACTGTTCTAAAACAAAATATGGCCACTGTGGTTTATGCAAATGTTTGAAATTGTTCAAACTACTTTATATTTGAGTAATGTGTAGAGCTGACCCTTCTAAGCGACTGGACACGAGAACAACCTGATTCGCTTTTATTTTTCTCCCTCGCCCAATAAAAGAAATGAAAAATAGAGCATTTCGTGTTGTGTCCCCAGAATGAAAAGTCGTGTTGACTTTATTTTGTAGGCTAAAGTACAGGATTTAATGTAGATCTGGTTTGACCAATCTTCCATTGTTTTTCCCTAATACTAATAAAAAAAAAGCAACATGAAGTATCTTTGACGTTTTATAGCGCCATTGTTTGTGGTGCCTAATCGAAGCAGTTTGCACCAGTCAATAGCCTTATCGATTGCCTTCAATTGTGTATTGGCATTGCTACTCCACAAAATGGCATCTTTAAGGTCAAAAGAACAAAAACTAAAACTAGTGCAAAAGTGATCGTCATATCAGAAGGAAAGATGATCGGGAGATAAAATTCGTACCGTGGATATAAGTTTCAACTGTTACACACATTCCAATAGAAGAATCTTTGAAATTCAGAAATCCTAGATTTGGAGCACCTTGTAACCCCATCAAAGCGTTACTCCCTTCTACATTCCGACCCGCGTCAAACTTAAAGGGGGAAATCCTGATTTTTAAGGGAGTAATAATTTAATCTGCTTTCCCTCCCATAATTGATAAATTCAATTTTAAAATGGGGATTGATGAAGTTCCGTTATGTGATGCCTATGCAATATTGAGTTTCTCCATATCATTTATGGTTTGCCAGAGAAGACCCAAGAATTGTCAAATTCCTGCCAACTTCATATGCTCAGTCAGAAAGGTGGTGTAAAATGAATCTTAATGTAAATAAAGGGTTTTCCAATAAGAGGTGTTATTTTGATATTCAAAGAAAAGTGCCATTTTTTAATATAAATGATCGGATGTTTATTTTATTATAAAGAGGAAGGTATGCCGTTAATAGTGGAAAATAACATCAGGCAAATGACCACCACGACCACGCTTACAGGACAATATCCTTTTCATGAAATTTTCCATAACCAAATCGCAAAGTGGCTGCCCTATGTCCTCGATAGCCTCACGAATTCCATCTTTGAGGTCTTGAATCGACGCTGGGCTGTTGGCGTAGACCTTCTCTTTCACGTGGCCCCAAAGAAAGAAGTCGCAAGGTGTTAAATCACAAGATCTCGGTAGCCAATTGTGATCACCTCTTCGAGAGATAACACGGTCCGGAAACTTTTTCCGTAAAAGATCAATGGTTTCGTTGCTTGTGTGGCGACATTCCGGCTTCGAGTGCGAAGCGAGGCAGTCGACCCGGTCTGCAGCGCGAGCGGTGACGCATCGGTGACGAAGAGTACGGGCTCAACCACAAACGCGGTAGTTGGGGAGCTACCGCCAACCCACCCTCCAGAGTCTGTGTTTGGGGGGCACAGGCCTGGCCCACATCCACCACCAACGGGGCGACTCGAGGTCGCATCGCTGCATCAACCCAACCGACCGTCGGTCTCCAAGAATTGAGGGAGCTTGAAGATCGCGACCGCCACAAACCCAATCATACCCAAGATGCAGTAGATGGATCAACGGCCGCTCCACCACCAACCGGCGTCTGCGTAGGGGTGCGCAGGCCCGGCCATCATCACCACACATCTCAGCCTCACCCGATCGGCCCGGGTAGCTACCGGGCCGTGATTACCAAATCCCATTCCTACCCAAACCCTCGAGCCCGGGGCTCCTCGAGGTACCTACTCCACGACGCCCGGAAATTCTTCGTCAATCCGTCACGCTTCCCGCCAAATCCATTCCCGCCAAACTATTCCCGCCTAACATTTCCCGCCAATAATCACCACATCCATTCCAACCACCACACTGTTCTCACTGGGTTTTCCGTGGTTTCCCCAGTGGTTAAGGCAAATGCCGGAACAGTTTTGCACTTCCACGGCACACTACCTACACCTAGACACCACACACCACTACACTAACATATACACACTCTCACACTTCTCATTACACAATTCCAACACCGTTCTGAAAAGAACCGTCGCGTCGAACTCCTCGTCGTCTCTGTGTGACGGCTCGCTGGCCGTCCTTGGGTACACCATCCAACCTGGGTCATCGTCACCATCACCTGCGGGGATTATGGAGAACCTGCTTCCGGCCTGCACCACCTTCGCCACCAGACCATCATCACCGTGGACTGCGGGCGTGCGGGCTGCTTGGTACCCGACATGTTGGCGTGCACGACAGGAGTTAACCACCCATTTTCCAACTCACCAGCCATAGAGAGATTAAGTTCTCTAAATGGCAGCCACCTACGGTGGCATTTATTCATTGATCCTCCTCCTCCTTGCTTGTGTGGCACGTAGCGCCGTCTTGTTGAAAGTAAACGTTGTCCAGATCAATACCATCCAATTCCGGCCATAAAAAATCGTTAATCATCTCTCGATAGCGCAATCCAGTCACCGTAACTGTTGCTCCAGCCTCATTTTCGAAAAAGTAAGGTCCAATGACTCCGCCGGACCATAAACCGCACCAAACAGTCACACGTTGAGGATAGAGAGACTTTTCAACAATAACTCTTGGATTTTCTGAGCCCCAGATCCGACAATTTTGCTTGTTGACGAAGCCACCGAGGTGGAAATGGGCCTCATCACTCAAGATGATTTTTCGATGGAATTCTGGATCATTTTCATGCATTTCAACGACCCAATCAGCAAAGACACGACGTTGTTGATGATCGGCCGGCTTGAGTTCTTGTGTTAACTGGACTTTATAAGCCTTAAGACCCAAATCTTTATGCAAAATACGGTGTAATGACGTTTGTGGAATGGCTAATTCCAAAGAACGACGAGGAATGGACAAACCTGGGTTTTCTTTAACACTTTCGGCTACAACAGCAATATTCTCGGCTGTTCTTGAGCGACGTGCACGGGTTTTATTCTTCACATCACTAACTTGTCTCAAGAGCTCGAATTTTTTCACCAATTTCTGTATTGCGGTCCGACAATGTGCTTCACGGTGACCCAAAAATGTTCGAGTTTTACGAACCGTCTCTGCCAAATTTTCACCATTTTTATAGTGAATTTTAATAATTTCAATGCGTTGTTGAAGCGTGTATCGTTCCATATTTATTAATGGCGTAGTTTCTACTTGTCAAATGTCAAAAAATGATAGCTTCAAAAGTGACATCTACCGAAATAGCGGGCTATTCAAAATAACACCTCTTATTGGAAAACCCTTTATAACATTACTTAAAACTAAACATATCAATAATTTTTTATACCTACATACCTCACTTACCTTCACAACTTACTTCACCTTGGCAACACTGAAATATCAATAAAAATAAACCAAATAAAAAAAGCAAATAAGTTAAATCGTTTGCTAGAAAATGCTCTGTAAAACATGTAAGAAGTATTTGTATTGTAGGATTGAAACTACAATAGTTATCTCGCCTTGGAAGTTTTTTATCTTTTAGTTTTTCATATTTTTCTGCTCATAACTTCTTTATTATTAATATAATGCAGAAACGTTAGTAATAAAAGGTTGCTTTGTACAAAATTTTTGTCAGACTCACTGTTATGGAGATAAATCAGTAAAACTAATTGCACCCTTATTTTCAAGATGGCGGTCAATTGAAACCCCTTGTCAGTTCCAAAAACTCAGTTTTACAATCATGGCCAACCACCCTGCAAAATCCAAAAAGAAATCACTGCCTACGCTGCCTACTCAAAATGCTGGATTGACTGGACTGCTTTGATTCTCATCAGATTATAAGTAGAAATTGCATCTTTCATGAAAATAATATATCTTCTCTCAAGCTACGCAAGGACAGTGGTATTCTTTATATTTCAGTAGAGTTCTTGATATTCTTTTTATTTGTATAAGAAAAATTAATGTTTCATATAAATGATAGTGTTGATATTTGAAAAGTAGAGTACAGAACAGATCTTTTTTAGTTTAGATAAGATAATATATTATAAATATAAAGATGGTCTTTTCCAAAAAATATGTAATAATATGAGCATTGACCATTGTAGCTTCTGGCAGATGTTTCGTTCTTGTTTGGGATAGTGATGAAAGATAGAATCTCATTATGATTGTTAAACAAACAAAAATTCTTGTAAAGAATGTGCTTTTCCATAAAATTAACGGTAAAGGAGTTTTCCTCTTTTGAAGTCCATCTGAGAATATGCTGTACAATATACTAAACATCTACATTTAATTTAAGACAAATAACAAGTGTGATTGAGCACTAAAATAATAATTCAAACGAGCTAGTGTTAACTAAAGAATTTTTTATTGTTTTAAATTTTAAAGTCCAATAAAAATTAAATTCTTAAATGAATAATTAATTATCCTTATCTATATTCTATTTTATTACAAAAAAAAAGTAAAAAATGATATCTTATAGTGTAATGTTACTTCCCACATCTTATTTAGACTTATTTATTAGAAGTTTGCCATTTTCTCTAAGGTGTTCTTAAAGTAGGTTATTTAAGCATAAAGATTAACACACAAAATAAGACATTTATACATGAGCATTATCAGCACCATTTACTACGTTATTATGTTTATTAGATAATCTATATGTAGTTGAAGTAGAAATGTGAGTTCTGAATCTATTTGAAGATGACACTTGATTTGAAGTTGGTGGTAAGGTTTTTTCCTGTTCATCTAAACTTTTTGCCAGTTGTTCCTACAATATAGAATGTTATCAAAATCATTTAATTCCTAACTTTAGTGAATAACCACATATGCATGTATTAATAAAAATATAACTTACTAATAGTTCTGCAGTGTATAAATTTAGTTGATAAAGCAAAATAGTGAATCTGTGTGCTTGTGTCTTCACTCCTTTGGAAATAATTTGATTCATATTTCCTGATTGTGCATTCTGAAAAGGAGAATTTTTTATGAATATGCCTTCGATAAATATGAAATATAAAGATCTTTATTTCTTTATACTGAGAGTCTGAAAAATATTTATGTCAGGGTTGGCTATGAATATAAAAACGCCTCTCTTTGCTTACATGATGCATAGATAAATCATGATAAATTTTATTTAGAAATTGTCAAACCTGACATTTTACGTGCTAAGTTAAAAGAATGTTGAAAATGTTTCCTGATACGGGATGCTTTCAATCAAGAAACTTGCCTGTTCTTGAGTAAACATTTTGATTACTTATTTATAAAAATAGAACCAACCCCAAAAATTTACAATCAAAACCATCAAAACATTAAATAACAAACTTTCTCGGTTCTAAAGCCAACTCTGATGTAAATTTTTTTGGAACACACGCTAGATAAAACATTGCTTCTTTAAAATTCTAAGGCCCAGTACTTTCATCACTAATTAACTTTAATGAGTGGTTTATTGTCATGGATAGAATTGTGACAATTGTATCTATAGAAATAAACATCTGATTAAAGATATTCAATGATGAAAGTATCAGGCTTAAATGTGTTAGAAAAATATTCACAGAAACTTCAGAATGATTCATTATCACTGACTATAGTGTCCATTCTAATGTGATGCATAGGAATTTAACAAGGAAATTCAGAAAACCTGTTTATTATTGATAGGTTTTTTTATGTGCAATTTACAATTTCTTTTTTTCATATATGTCACTTGATTGGATTGCTTGAAATGAAGATTTTTAGGAATTTATTGAATTTGAAGTGTTAATCTCCTTCTTCTGAGCAGTTAATTTATTGTGCTTTCAAGAATTAATTGAGAAATCAAAATCAGTTATTGCTTGACAAAGTACCGACACTTTGACAATTATAAATTGAGCCTAATAACGATTTTCTCTCCAATAGAGGCGCTGTTGTTCTATGTCAAATTTGACAAGTTTAAATGTCAGTTATAAGTTTGAGGTTATCAGAATTTAAATTACAAAGAAAAGTAATTAATAATAATGTCTTGTGTTGTTTATTCTTTGCAAAGTCTGTATGAGCAAGTGTAGTTCCAATAATTTCCTTGGTGCCATATTTATTACTTTCACAATTATTTATAAATTGCTTTGAAATAGGTTTTGTAGTGACCATGCAACTGTTTTAGAATAAACCGAGTTAATCCAAATAACCTTATTATGTAATTTGTATGATCGGTTCAGAAATATGAGTTGAGTTTCCAAAAACGCATTTTACATGCAACAACAAGGTATTATTAATTACTTTTGTTTATTTAAATTTTAATAACCTTCAAACTTAAACTGATACTTAAATTTGTCAAATTTACAGTGTTCTTATCAGAGAGCAAATTGTTACTGAGCTCAATTTACGATCGTCAATTGTTTAAGCATAGGTAGTTTATCTTACATCGACTGACTTTGTGACAAATAACATGCCACTGCCGCTTTTGGGCAAGATTAAAACTTGGAAGTCCTGATTTCATAAGTTTAATCCTTTGTTTGTCTACATAGACATACGTTGAAATTATTTTCAAAATCTTCTGTACTAATTTATCTAAAAAGCAATTTATATATTCTGATGTTGATCAACTCATTTCTTTAATTTGGTAACATGAAAATTCTCAGAATTGTGTAAATGCTAGCTTTTCAGATTCTAACTAAATTTATAAGTGCATATTTTCATTTCTGGCAACCTTTTGTTGCTGTTTTATCTTATAGGAAGTCATAAAAGGGTATATGTATATGTTAATGCAGAGACCAGCATATATGTACAGGCAAAAGGTAGAATGAAATGTTTCCTCAATTTTCATGTTAAATTTGGCTGTCTTACATATGTATGGACACTTGTAGTAACAATAAACCTAGATACTTACCTTGATTATATCATCAATGCCGGTTCGACATTTGTGAGTAAGAATTGCAAGTTCTGTTGGTAATGCATTAATAGTAGCATTGGCAAAGTTTACAAAATGAACAAATCTACGTGCTGATTCACGGGTTAACAATACAATAAGTTCTTCTAGATCTTGTGGACGAGCTTGATTTTCAGGTTCATCTGTACTTAAATTATTCCATATTTCATGAACTTTTTGATGAGCCAGTTTAGGGTCACTTGCAATCTAAAATACATTTACATATTATAATAGTGTTTCTTAAATTCCATTATCTGACCAAGACATTCAGGAGGAAATTGGAATTTGTGAAGAAGATAGAAGTATACAAGTTTGGATCAACTAAATTCAAACCATTGAAAATGTTCAAAACATTTTGGTGTTTCTGTATTATTCAGCTTTTGAGGCAATATTTCATATTCCGTTGACCATGATAAAGAACATCTGAGAGATGATGCTCATTTATTATTTATTAATATTAAACTGTAGAGCAGGTTTCATATTCAACAGAATTATTGATGTAAGCAAAATTCTGTTGGGAGTTTTACATATACATGTTTATAAATGTTTTTATTTCTGCTTTCTTTTATCATTTTACACTACATACATACCATTTCCACTGCATATGCTAAAACATTTATGGCTTCAGTGCTATGTACTTTTAAAGCTTTTGCTTCAGCAAGGGTACGTCTAGTTAATCTTCTTTGCAATTTGCGAGAAGATCTGTACATGTGATGAATTGTTTTGTATGCATTTCCAACATTATTGTCTTGTGCAGTTTCAGATGCATCAGTTCCTAAAACAGTAAATTAATAATAATGTCTATTATTTTATTATATGTAAAGTTGTACTTTCTGTTTCGGCATCCAATGCATCTGCTGGTAAATATCTATCAACATATTTATCAGCAACATTGAGAGCTCCTTCAAGTTTATCAGCAGCAAAAACAGTGTATTTACTGTCTAGCACTGTATTTCCAATTTGTTTGACAGAATCAGCTCTTTTTAAAATAGGTTGAACGATTGTATTGCCAACATCATGTATGTATTGCTTGGTGTTTGAATAAATCTATAAGAACAGAAAAAAAAATGATATTGTTGTATGCTTATTCTTTATACCTAAATACATTTTGTACTGAAAGAAAATTTTCTCATTAAGACAACAGGATTACATAAATTGTGGATTAAAATACTTATATACCTAGATACAGCCAACTCATAAAGTAATGTCGCAAAAAGTTTTATATCTTGATGTTTAATATTTAAATTAATGGCAATTCTTGCAATATATAGATTAACTTAATTGACCTTACTTACCTAATACATTTGATACCCATATAATGTAAAAGTTGTCATCAAACCAGAAATTAAATAGTAAAATATAAAGTATTTGGTGACATTACATTATGCACTGACTGTACATTGGATTCAGAAACAACAAAGCAACTTCCTGAAGCATGAGAACAGCTCCCACACTCACTTTGATAAAATATCTGTGTTATTTAGTTACAAGTTTTGAATTTATCTGAAACTGATACATATACTTACCATACTTATTAATAAACCATATAAGATGATAAGTTTAAACCCCTATACTATATTGTTGTAATCAGCAATGAACTATGATAAAGAAAATATCAAAATATACAGTGTGTCGAAGATAAGGATGCACAGCATGGGGATCTTGGAAACGGTAAGAGATACAGGATTGGTTAAATGGGATGAAAGTTGGCTATTTATAGGACTTTTTTTGTTGGCGTTTGCAAAATTTAGATATCTTGGATAGTTTCAGAGATATTTAAAAAAAGTAGATTTTTCGATTTTCGTTATTATTTTTTCTTTTATTTATTTGAGAGGTATCGGAAAACTAAAACCACTTTTCCATTGCCACTTTTTGTTTCTATTAAAATACGCTAACAAAATTTCTGTACAACGTTTCGGTTTCTAGTAATCATCATCAACCTCATTTTTTTAAATAGGCGGAAAAACAATTGAAAATTGTTTTGGATAGCTCTTGTCACGATTCTAATGATGTAAATATGATAGGGTTAGTTTGATTTCTTATGCTATAAATTAATACATTCTGCAGTACACTGGCCTGCATGATTACCTGATCTAACACCATTAGATTTCTTTCCCCTGGGGTTTTGTCAAGAATCATGTGCTCAACCAAAATTTCAAAGATGAATAGCAATTATTACAGTTGGTCACAGCAGCGTTCAACACAAAAAAATCAAAACCAAAATAACTTTATCATGCTTACATCATTAGAATCGTGACAACAAGAGCTATTCAAAAAAATTTTCAGTTGTTTTTCCGCCTATTTAAAAAAAAGTGAGGTTGATGATGGTTACTCGAAACCGAAACGTTGTACAGGAATTTTGTTAGCATATTTTAATAGAAAACAAAAAGTGGCAGTGGAAAAGTGGTTTTAGTTTTCTGATATCTCTTCAAATAAAAGAACTAGTTAACTATCCAAGATATCTAGATTTTGCAAACGCCACCAAAAAGGTCCTATAAATAGCCAACTTTCATCCCATTTAACCGATTCTGTATCTCTTACCGTTTTCAAGATCCCCATGCTGTCCATCCTTATTTTGGACACACTGTACAGGATGCTCCTTTTAAGAAAAAAAAATGTCAGTATATTGTCTGTCATGCTTTTATAGAATACTTGGTACAGTTGAAGATTACCTTAGAATGTAGATGTAATCATTCTGTACAGCTTTTCTCAGTAACATCTTTTGATGTTTTTACAAATAAAGATACTATCTGTTGTTGACAGATTTTTGGAATACATGCATGCAATAGATGTTTTTATTTACTAATTGTAAGTTAATCTTTTACCTGTTCTGTGGGCAAATGGATTGATGGTACTTTTTCTTCTACAGAATTTAAACTGTGGCATATTAATTTATCCAAAGTCAATATTGGCCCTTTAAATAAACCTGCTACTGGTAGGGTTGTATTTAATACCAGATATAGTGATGATTCAGCTTGTCCAAAAGCCCAATGCAACACATTATTTGATTGCTGTAAACAGAACATTTACGTATACAATAAATACAAATTAAATACTATAGGTACCTTAAGGCGACCATAGACGTGTCCAGCATAATTCCAACCAGATTCAACAATAGGTAAGTTAATTATTCTGTCTATTGATTCTAGTTTGATTGAATTAGCTCTGCTTGACTGCTTTCCAGCCACTGTAAAAAGAAAATCGTGTGGGACAATCTAATTAAGAGAAAGATCACTCCATAGCAGATCTATCAGATCAACTGCAAAACTGACCCTCACCAAGAATTATAGAATTCTAGGCAATTGTTAGGCAATCCTCTTTCAAAATATAAACAGAAATTAGAAATTGTAGGATTGACTCTAGATCTTTTGTGTGAATCCTAGAAAACCAAAGGTTCATTTTAAAGCTTTTAAATCGGATATGCATCACAGTGGATACGGGTGTCCAGGATAAAATGGAGTATATGGGGATAATGGAAACGGTAATAGATACAAGATCGGCCAAATGGAGAAAAAGTTGCGCATTTACGTGCTCATTAACTATCTGGATTTAAATTTCCAAAAATAAACCCGTTACTGAGATACAGGGCGAAAACGAAAAATGTGCGTTTTCTAAAAACCTCCATATTTTATTTATTGTAAGAGATACATTTACTAAATTGTTAGGGCAGGGGTAATGAGGGGGTATCAAAAATGACCTTAAAAACATTATAGGCCTACTAAGTTTTACGCAATCGTATCGAACTTTTGTTTTTCTTATGGGTACCGTATTGGATTTTTACATTTTTGAAATCGTCACGAAAAGAGCTTTTCAAACAAGTACAACATCCTTATGTTCGGTAAAAGAAAAATCGCAAATAGCGACATAGCAATTTGACCGAAGTGGGCGTTGATTTAGAGGATTGCTCAAAAACTGAATGTCGTCTTATTTCCTAAACAAACATGCTATTGTTCGAGTCATTGTTTATGCTCTGTTAAAAATGTCAAATATATATGTAACCTCGAGAAATACTCCAAAACACTAAAACCCAACGTAAACAACTCGTGTTTCGATCAGTGTAAGAATGTAACGTTTATTTATTATTATTAATATTATTGCGTATTATTTTCTTATTTCTGTGCATATGTGACGGGACGAAAGAGGGCGCTATTTCTTGGGAACGTTCTTAAATTATGGAGATATTTGACTGTTTAGAAAACCGCGATTTTCATTTTTTTTGAAATAATTGCTGATCGGTTATGAATTTTAAACTTTTCTAACCTAAATCTGAATCAGCATACAATATTGCACAACATTGCCCATTTAACCAAAGCTCTAACCACTGAAATGTAAGAATACTGGAAGGGGCGCTGTGGTAGGAAACGCGATCCGACAGAGAAACGAAGCGAAGGGGCCACCTGTCTTTGTCGTACACGCTGCTCTGTACTGTACAGCACGTAAAAAGATTCCTACTGCGCAAACGCATTAGGGCTAGACGGAGACAGGTGATCCCTTCGTGTCGGTCTGTCTCGGAACGCTTTCCACTCATTGGCACGATATACGAGCGCCCCTTCCAGTATTATTATATTTCAGTGGCTCTAACTATTATCATAAGAAATCTACCCATACTATCCTACTCAATTTGGGACACCTTAACTATTAAGAATAGTAAATAAATAACTTGAATGTTCGATTTTTCGTTTCAAATTTAATAAAACTTGATTTCTTGAGTTGATTCCTTTGCCAAACTGCCAATCATTTAAATTAAATAGACGATTTGTAAAGTCACCGAAGTCTTAGTTTTAATGAAAACAAAAAGAATTTTTGCGAATGCTGAATCTTACAGCTTATAGGAATAAATATAATACGAAATGGAATATGGCGGTGATGCTGAAATACGCAATGAATGCCTTACACCTTGTCTTATACAGGGTCGTCTAACGAAAACAAAACAGACTGAATAACTCCCATGAAAATAATTTGTTGAAAAACGCAAAAACACGTCGATTTGTATTGGGAGGGGACATCTTTCGAAGTACAATTCGAATCTTAAACTTCTAACCCCTAGAGGGAAGGGAGGGTCAACCACTCAGAAATTTCTAATGGGAAGGGGGTTTAAGTGGCACATCATTAGAAAGCCTTCTATGTTTTAGATTTTATTCCTTTATCTTCCAAATAAATTGACCGAATTTAAAAATTCAAACGGAGCAATATGGAGAATTCAAATGCCTTTCGAGTGATGTGCCACTTGAACCTCTTCCCATTAGAAATCTTTGAGGGGTTGACGTCCCCTCCACTCTGGAGGATTGAAGTTTAAGGTTTGAATTGTACGTCAAAAATGACCCCTCCCAATACAAATCAAAGTGTTTTTGCGTTTTTTCGAAAAATTATTTTCGTGGGAGTTATTCAGTTTGTTTCGTTTTCATTGGGCCACCCTGTATGCTACTACAAGCTAAATAATTACCTATTCAAGGTTTTTAAAAGGGGTATTCTTTGCTAGGTGAAGGCCTGTTTGAAAAATGTGAAAGAGAAATCCATTAAACGAGCTATTTATTACTCTGATTGGATCATACACAGAAGGATTCTTATAATTATTGACACAGGTCAAGCTAATCAGTGTGTTCCTAAAATAGTGAAGAGAAAGCGGATAAACTTTATTGGTATTTTGGTAATATTTATACATTTCAAAATTGTTTTTGTTTTAAATACGAAACTAAGTTCTGAAACTTCAATATTATTCCCTTTTCTTTTTTTTTCAATTTAAAAAATGAACGATTATAAAGATTGTTAGTGGGTACTCTCTAACCATGAATTCTGGGCGTGTCCATGTGTAGTTTCAAAGTTTAATCTCGTTTATTTATAATCACTACTATAATCAGGTAGTTTTCTGCACCTACAAAACAATCTGTTTTTATAATAACTTCATAACCGTTACTTGTATGCAAAAATCCATAAAAAAAGACTTTGAACTATTAATACTTTTATCAAGAATTTGTTAATAACTTTGGAATTTTTGTCCGTCTCGTTTATCAGTCGTTAGTAATTTTTTTTAAATATTTGGGTTATTTGTTTACAAAATATTTTGTACCAAAAATACACATTAATGTAGGTACTAAACGAAATTTATAAACAGTGATTCAAGATTTATCTCTGGAATACGTTTTTTTTCTTTAGTTGTAATTAAGTTATTCATTCGCTTATCATTTTATTACTAATAAGAACGTACTTTGGATGTCTACAGTTCTGTATCTGAAATATGTCTATAAATGAATATTAATGGTTTTTTTTGAAAAAGTAATTCTGTTACTGTTTTAGGGAAATTTAACATAAAACATAAAATGCGCACTTATTAAATTTGTATATTTTTAACAATCAAATGATTTGCGTTACGCAGTTCGAAATTTTCCGTGTTTAATAAACAACATACCTATACTTATTTTTCATTTTGTAAATAACGAAGATAGGACAAGTTTTAATTTAATTTCAAGCTGTACTATCAGTACAGATTTATAGAATTTTGGAATAATCTAATCGTTATTAGATTTCGTAAATATGAAATAAAATAATTTTAAGTAAAATACAGCAGAACTGGATTTTTAATGTTATAAGATAACTTATACTTTCAATTCTACAAATTTAAAAGTTACAGAATGAAAACAACTCACATATTTTATTAGATCCAAGAATATACATTATAAGGTGTCACTAAATTTCTTAACTGTAGAAAAAATACGATGATAAGTTTAAATGGCATAATCTTCAAGTCTGAGCGTGATAAGATGTTTAGCCATTGATCATTGTTCACTCTTTAAACAGGTGTGTATCTTATTTTTCTGTTTTACTTTTAGATTATATCATTTTGATTTTTAACTGTTTTTAGCTATCTGTACTTTGTCCAGTTCAGTACCATATGTACTCACATATTATTATAGAAATTGAGTTAGGTACACCATTTAAAAAAAGCAATGTTAATTTTAAGCATTAAAAGTATCAAAGGTCGCTGCTGTGGTTACACCAGCTATACATACGTATGTATATTTGTAAATCTTTAGTAATATGCATTATCTGTTGTATGCTTACTTACTTCACATTGTTCGTTATAAGTATCTTGTTCTTCCTAATATTTTGATTTGAAAAGAAAACAAAAAAAATATCTATATTCGCGCACTTGTTAAGTTATTTCTAAAAGAAGCATCTACGGTTAGATATTTCTATCAAATAAACAAGATTACGTGTGTTAGCGATGCACTAATGCTTCAAAGTAGTTATAAATAAACGGGTCTATGGTCTACTGTTGTACAGGATGTTTCGGTAGTCTAGAATATTATTATCGCTGTTTATAAATGTATTACAAAATCTTAATGAATTATACAATGCGACTATCAATGTATCTTGTTTTTTCAGTGGTACAGAATATATGTAAGGAGTGACTATCGTTGACTATAAACAAAACTTATGTTTCCTTAAATTAACGTTACATTACTAAATTTTGTTAGCCTAATTTTCATTTAATAATAAGGTAATAAAGATAATGCCGTGGGAAGTCCAACCTAAACATTTTGAGGAATAAAATAGTTTTTATACGAATTATGAACCTTTATTCGCTTTTCAGAGATATTCAAGACGCAGGAAATGACTTTGAATTTAGACCCAATAAGTAACCAAAGATAGTTTAAAAAAAGTTTCTTGAATGAATACAGCTGAAAAGCATGATAAGGTAAATCAAAGGATTTTTACAAGAAAAGCTGGAAGAATATAATGCAAAAAAAACGTGATGTATGCATTTCTTTGGATAATTTATTCTTGTACGTAAATCTAGAAATAACTAAAATCATTAGCCTTAACAAACAGAAAATATTAAGTTAGTACAGTGTATCGTTTTGTTTCTTCATTATAATAAAATCCTCTCTGATTTAATACCATCAAATCTGAAAAGCCTTGTATTACATATTTAAATTTTGATAATGTTAAAATCTGCATGGCCTTAGAAATATTTTATACAGAGTATAGAGATGGGACACGGTCCACAGAAACTTACATGGGAAATTTTTTATATTCAACTTTAAAGGTCAACAACTGTATAAGAAAAACCGTTATTGTTATCGATGGATATTGGTAAATCAGAAAGGACGAGAATTGAGTTGATCACATGATATTTTTGCATCTTTCTCTCTCTCTATCTCTATCTTACGCTTTTAGGATCTTCATTATAGTTATTAACTGTACTTTATGCCGAAAGAAAACAACATGTTTTTCAGTATCAAACTTCGTCCAACCTTATTTTGTTGTGTTTGAAATTGATATATATGGTTTTTCATAACCCTAGACAGTTACGTCATCATTTGTAGTGATGTCATAACTATAGGACGTTACCACGTTAATTCTAATATTTCTAGATAAGGTTATGTCAAATAGTGTTATTCGACCCAATTGGCAATTGAAACAAAAAAAGTATTTACAATCGTTAAAAGTTTATTTAATATGACCTTTTTGACGAATTGTATTTGAATTTTCTTTTGGCTAACTTTTACTGTTCAGACCAGTTCAAACAAGAGTCTCTAAATGTAAATTTGTCAAAGGGACTCTAGAGACCGTACTCGTAACTTTTGCTTTAACAATCTACCATATTCACGCCTGGCGCTTGTAGTGATTTCCGTTAAACAAGATATTGTTGACCCAAATAACACAAATTACTGGAAAAATCTAGAGCACACCTTGTATTATTATAACCTCAACGCAAAATTGCAAAAATATATTTATTATATTTTATATTATTAACAATACCTTTATTGACTTATGATACAGCGCATTGCGCAACCGTTTTGCAGTATGTGACTTTATTATGTTTATCGTTCCTGATAAGACAAAGCTTAGATTTACCATCGAGTAGCACATTTGTTTATTGTTTGTTAATCCTAGTCTGCAAAGTAAAGAAAGCTCTATGGTGTGATAATGTGAAAATTGGGCCGATGACAGTATGTCTTGCATTTATTCCAATTGTATGCCATCTGTTTAATGTGGTATCGTGGCTGACTACGGCTCTAGTGAGCAGTTGGACATCACTCTTTAACAAATGGGCAGTGATAAATCTTTTAATCTTGGAATTATAACGGTTAGATAATGGTCTTCATATGGTATAATTTTCTCATTACGGCCTTGCTTACATCGTTTACCTCTGGATAGTGTGAAGTCTTGCAGCAACTTCTTGCTGTGTTTATAGCCTTCTTTAAGCAGGGTCATTACTTTTGCTACATTTGCTTTAAAAAAAAACTGTCTTTGAATAGCACCTATCGTTTTATTTGACCTACGTCAATGCAAAGCATCTTTGCGTTTTTGATGTAGTTTGTATCGCGCAGCATTTCATTGGCATTCAGAGTACTATTATTTTTATTATAGGTACAGAAGGTGGCAATAATCTTATATATTTATTGTATCAGGATATCTCCACAATATTTCCAATAATAAAAAGAAATAACGATATTATATATTGATTTTTTAATTTTGAGTTGAAGTGTATATGATTATATTATCGAACTATGTTACTATGGCTTGTATCACATACCTACAATTATAGGACTATGCCACTGATATATTTCTGTTTTCTAGAATCTAAGAAATTAAATCTGAAGAACTCGAGTTCGCTATTGTTATGAAAGGTGGAGTTATGTACTGTTGATTTAACTTGTAGATAACTAAAAGATGAATGATGTAATAACTCTAAGATTACTTTAAACTTTCATAAAAGTAGCAGTTTTTTCTCAATCTAAAAAGCCAAAATAGAATTAAATCAGTAATATATTCGATATAGAGTTTGCAAAAAACTTATTTAACGTCTGTTCGAAGATAATAGGTAAGCAATGATTGATTATTAGAACTATAACATGTAAATTCCTATGACGCAGGATCCACCTTTGTAGTATGTATAATCGATATAAGTAATTACTAATTAGTATTAATTTATGCATAATTATTATTCAGATATATCTAAAATCGATGGGTTGTTTTTAATTATTAATTATAATAATTCTTACATATGTATGTATACCAGCACCTATCGTATACACCTAGATCTTCACTTAGGACTCGCACTTATCTAGATTAATTTTGCATCTTAGGAAATGACTGTGAAATTAAAGAAATGTAATAACATGCGATCATTAAAATTTAAAAGTTCCCAGGAGGCCATGAAAGAATAAATCATGTCTTAGCTTATTCCGGAAAATTATCTATCAAATTGACAGCTTGCATTAGAAACAAGACAAAATCATCAGTTTATAGGTTATGTGTTGGGATGCGTTATGTCTAAGATACACCCTACGGAAAAATTTCACAGCCTACTGGGAACTTAAATTTTAATGATCGCATGTTATACATGGAATACTTTTTTATGTTCTTTTGTCGTTTGCGCAATTAAGAATAAGAGACGCTATTTGTTAGTGTTTTATAAATTAATTAAGATGAATGGTCATTGTTTTAAAACGATAAAATTTTATAAATAATACCAAATTATGCAGAAAAAAAATGTAAAAAGAAATAGCTTAGTTATATATAGATATATTTCTTTTAATAGAATTTATAACTTTATTACTATTTTATGGAAAAATTATTACTTACTGTTAATCACTTTTAGTAACGAAACACAACAGAACTCTTTGAAGTTCAGTTTACAACAAATATCGTGTATTGCTCGTGATGTATGCTCTTTAACCCTAGCTGATTATATGTCTCAACTATGTGATAAATCCTTCATTTTATACTAATTATACACTGACTAATGAATTTTATAAAAACTCTATAAACAAATTAAAAACCGGCTATTACTTTTATTATTTACTTTATTGAGGTTAAATATGTACAGTCTTCGTCACTTGTATATGTGACTACTTAGTATTATAAATGGAGATCTATGCCTTTCATTTGTAGATTAAAATGAATTGCACTTTTAATAATTTTTTGTATTTGTATCAGAAAACCAAACAAGACTCACTACAACAGAATAATGTAAAAACAGGTTTTATTAGAGATTTCTACTAATTCTTACTGTTAATATCACGTAATAGTTATTTTAGTCTTAATTGAACTTGAATCAAGGTGAACAAATTCTTGTTAAATCGAGTTTCAGAAACAGTGATAAGTAACCACAGAAAAAGTTAAAGCATTCTTTTAGTATGTATATCCACTTTCAGCATGTATACTGATATCTGTATTGCAGCGTTGATAAGTGAAATTCTGCTAGTACTCCATTTTTTACGAATTTTGATTATTTTATTTTTTATATCTTGTTTTCCTATCCCATAACATCCTATGTCATAAATCACTATGATATTGCACTTATGAGTTAGAAACTGCTTTTGTTTTATCAAATAGTAGCTGAAACTATTTTACACGTCTAGACTGTATTACTCTTTTCTTCTGTAAAAACCTACATATAATTGCTGACATTCTGCCATTTATTGCTTACATGCTTTTGCAATTGAAAGTATTGATTTGTATGAATTGTCGATGTTAGCCATTTTTCCATAGGGGGGGTCAGATGCACATAAAGTGCAAATTCTTTTATTAGGTATATAATTTGCTAGGGGCAGACCTCCTTTCTGCTCCATTATAAGCATAATACATATACCACATGAATAATAAAGAGTACTTTAGCAACAATACATGATCATTTGATCAAGTTCTCTGTCACTTTTTTGGAGACTAAATACCATTGATAGACTTAGTGAATAACAGAACTGAATCTTGCAATCTTGTTAGCTTCATTCAAGACGAATGAGGAACGCTACCTAAACTGAATACCTACCTACTTAAATTTACTGCTATTGAGAATAGACACAACTTTATTAACAATATTGGTTTTTATAGCATCTCCCTTCCAGTTATAAAGATTATCTATAATGAAACAATTGGAAATCTGCAAAATAAGTATTTTAGTGGTTTTCTACATGGTCTTATTCAAAAGTTGCTATAATTATATAATTTAAGAAAAAAAATAATAATGTAAATCTGTAAGAATAAGAACTATCTTGTAACCATTTATTTAGACTAAAACAAAGTAAAACAATAGTTATATGGTTCTATTTAAATGATGCGGACTGTATGTTTTATTTCTAACGAATAAAAGTACCATCAACTTAGGCAAATTTGCAAATTTAGCTAATGAAGATGTTTTACTATAAATTAAACTTTTTGTTCAAAGGTGAAAAGGTTTCCGATTTAACTTCAAATCACTAGTGATTATCATGTCTTTTCTATTAGAGAGACTAAAATAATAATGTCCTCTTTCTTGATTAAAATTAGATAGTGATTGGTTGATACAATGGCAAGTATGGTCAGCACTTTGTGGATTAGAGATCCCTATTCAATTGTTAATGTTATAGGAAACAAGGTAGTAAATCTTCTTTTCTCAGTATGAGATCGAATAGATTTCAAACAGGCAACAAAAGTTGATAAACAAACTCAAATAGCGTTATTAAATCAACGCGATTATGGTTTCTACTTCCTCCCTTCACTCGTACTTTTTACGTGGTAATATGAGAAAAGAACCAAAAATTAGTTTTGTCCTGTAATTCAAAAAAATAGGATCTGTTATTTAAATTAAAATGTAAAGTACCTGCTCTTCATACATCAATAGAATTGAGTAGTTGGCCAGAAATGAATGAAGTCTAATTTTATATGGGACTTAGGATAGAAACAATGGCATTGCTTATAAAATATTTGTTTTAAAAATAGATAAGGAGGAAATTTAATATATGGTTCCATCTTCAGAATGCATTTTTCAATATTTTGGGAATTTAAGAGAGATCTCATTTGAGATGAAACAGAAACATGTGCGATCAGAACTTTGATTTTATAATTTAATTGGTAAAAGGGAAAACTTTTCTAAGAGTGTCTTGATAAAAATTCCTCATAGTGGACATTGTGGTAAATTAAATTAAAATTAAAACTCTTACTCCCAGATATATTTGTATATGTGGAATCGATTTAGAGTTTTAATTTAATTTTGTAAGAGTCTTTACGTGGCACTGTTTAAAAGTGTCATGCTTTGCAGGAACAAAAACAAAGTAATCGTCACTCAAATAATAATCAATCTTCTGACTTTTCCCTTTCTTTATAGATGAAGAGTTACACAAAATTCTGTTCAATCTTAAATTACTGAATTAAAGGCATTAGTCTTTAGTTTCGATAATATCACACTTATAATGCGGTTCATTTTTGTTGAACATTTTACTTCAGTGACGCTGCATTGACACTCTAACACACTACAGTCTACATGTCAATCTATATGCTAAAACTCCTCTGATTCGTCTCACCAAAGGTTCATATTGTAAAGACTGAACACATCATTAATTGTTGCACAGAGTTCAGTTAATACTTATTGCCTTGCTATTGTGGAAATAAGCTGTCGGTTAAAAGACTAGAGATTAGAAATAAAATAAAATAAAGTTTTTCGGGAAAACTTTTAAGCTTAGGAATAAATACCAATTTTAATTTTCAAAAATGTTTTCCATGTACATACACTTAATTCTACAGGTATAGTGAAGAATGATCAACACTTACATCACAGATAAATGTCCATGCGATTCGATGGCAGTCAACATTAATGTTAACATGTTTCTATATGATCCTGTCTATACTTTTCGGTTTTGGACTTCTCCGTCATTGTCGTTCATTATTCTACTAAATACTTTCCTGACGGGTGTTTGTTGGTTGTTTTGTTTAGGATGTACTGGTATACTGCTCTTTGTTAAGATTATTTTATTGTTTATACTTGCAGTTTTAAATAACATCTATGAATTTTTCTTATTTTGAATATTTCTGTCTTTATGTATTATTTTAATTAGTTCTGTGCCAGATTTTTCCTAATGGTCTTACATGACATATTGAATTCTGAGGTAACGTACTTCTCAAAGTTTTACCTATGCATTATGGCCCTTTTTACCATTCCTTGTACTCTTAGTTGCGATGAACTTTCAAAGAAACCACTTTTGAGTAAGTTCAGACATAGAGCTGCTTCATCACAATCTTTCATTGTTATAGAAATTATTGCTAGGAGAATATTGTGAGTTGCATAAAAGTTAATAATTCGACGTTTAAGCATTTGGCCAACTAGATTATAAACATACCTTTATATATATCGTTTTCATATCATTCTCATAAACTTCTGAGCAAAATTAAACTAACCAACAACAGCAAAATTTCTATTTTCAGTGTTGACCATCTAAATAGATAATAATTAAAGTTTAAGAAAATCCCGAAAACTTTTGTGACATAATTATATTAGTAGATAAGATACAAGAAGAACATCAATAACGATGATTGGGTATGTATACCTTAATAGGAATCGAAACTTGGAAATCCCACGGAAAAAACCCGAAAAGCACCAAGAACAACATGAAGTAAACAAGTGGCACTGTATTCAATATAGAGGAATGACCTGGATCTGCGTAGAAGCTAAGAAGAAAAATAGAAACTATGAGAAAAACGATAGAAGATGATAAGATCTTATTTACTCATTTTATGTAGCTGTTTTTATAAACAATAATCGTTAAAGACACATTTTCTCTACTGCTGTTTTAGTCCCATTTATGTTGGAACTAGATCCGGTCCTGACGGGGAGGAGGAGCAAACGTGCATCGCACACTAGTACGATCGATCTGGGATTCAGGGAACGACCGATGACTAATTCTCAGATAGACCTTCTCCGTGTCACCGTGTTTATCTGGAACTTGGAAGGGGACCCTTCATGTTTGTTTTCTGAGGCAGCGGAAAATCGGTTTGCACACAGGCTGCTGTACGTCCAGGACTGGGGCTGTTGAAAACGTAACATCGAGAAGCTGGTTTTATTGCTAGATCTTACTTTAAATTGAAGAGATTTGAAGTAAATAGCAGTTCAATATGTTTTTATTACATGGCGTATTATTAAAGTGTTTACGGGAGTCTGGGCTACTATGCTCTGAATGAATTCACATACAATTGAATGTCGAGTCAGTATGTGACCAATTTATCTTCATGTGAACTGTTTTGCCTTTTCTAAATATTTTAACTTAATATCCTCATCATATATTTGGGATCATTTCTTATGTTATTGGTTTCTTTATCTAATTTGAAACCGTGTGTTTATAAGTCTTGTATTCTTCACAAAAAAAAACTTTTATTTTGTTTTAGAATTCTAGATAATGAAGTAATACAAGTGAGTTCGAGGCTATCAATAAAACTAAACTGCAGAGATGACATCCTGGATTGCCCAAACAAAGCAAATTCTTTTGTTTTAGTCTTCTAGAAGCATATTGGAAACCGTTCACTGTATCTTGTTATTTAGAGCTTGCTTAAAGAGTCATTTCAATTTTGAGATTTCAAAGATTTCTGCTTATCATGGTCAAGGCTCATTGGTTTTCTCACAAACCCTCGAGTCGCGATACAACTTGAGAGATTAGGCATCATTTATATACGATAGACAACATTGCATATCTAGTTCTTTTTAGCATTTGGGTTAAATTCTTATTCAGTCATCCTGCATACTGGCTCAAACCCCGCCCGTCTCCGATTTTGAGCTAGTCCGCATGCACTCCATTATTTTTATTTTTCTGGAAATTAGGTCACTATCTCGCTTTTGACTGCAATCGTGTTTAATACCCATTTAGAAAGGTGACTTGATTTATTGAAAAAGAATGTTGTTATTTCATGCTAGCTTTTCAAAACAATCTTGCAAGACAACACATTAATAATGATTGTTAATTAATAGTTACTATATTTTTATTAACTTATTTAGTTACTACATTTGGTTTTAGATTTCTATATAATGCTTTTGGATTTTTATAATTTCCTTATGTACACTACTAATTAATATTTACATCCTAAAAACTACATCTACAGTATCATTAAATAAATTACTATGTACAATATTGACAGTTTATGCTTTACGTTTGTTGGTTAGTGGTATACATACTTATGCATTTCTTTTAGATTAAAGTTTTTTTAAAAATTATTGTAAAAAAATCATTTTGAGGACTTTTCATTTAAATCTTTCCTTAAATGCTGGATTGACGCTGCCCTATAAATAAAAGTTTTAGTTAATATAAGTTGAAGTTTAATAGTAAACATTGAAAATACTACCTCTTGATTTTCTGGATAATCAAAGTTTGGGTTGTCCTCAATACCAATTAAATCAGAATCACCGCTACCAATGCTGTAACAAAAGAAAACTTTTTACAATGTTGGAGATACTCAAAAGGTTAAGAAATATCTTGGAAGTTTAAAATTCAACTTGGATTATTTTATTCCTAATCATATTAGACCAGGAGCAATAGAATTAGTGTCTAATGTGAAAAATGAACATAAAAGGCTTCCGATAAGTTTGCGGGGATGTGATACATTTGAATCTCATCAAAACGACCATGCTTTTCTTCAAACTAAAGTTCCTTTTTGAAGATTTAGAAAGAACTCCTACATGTACTTTAGTCTCTTGGGTGAAGATTCAACACAGTACAATCATTTGTTACAGATTTCCGGATTACTCTTCTGTTTTTTTTTTCTTCCCTAATGTAGTGTATTAAAAGTAGTTATATTTTAGTGTCACTTACCTGACTTTATCTATATCTGTAATATTTTTTTCTTCCCCGTACACAGGATTAGAACCTTCAACT
The DNA here is from genome assembly GCA_011009095.1 of Ignelater luminosus. Lineage (NCBI taxonomy): Eukaryota > Metazoa > Arthropoda > Insecta > Coleoptera > Elateridae > Ignelater > Ignelater luminosus. The sequence goes on along the minus strand of VTPC01091068.1, from coordinate 389,569 downwards.
GCATGCTTGTTAGTGTTTGGAGCTGCAATACCCATTCGGTTAAGGCCAGATTCTTGAGATCCGAATGTAGTTTGTGATAATTTGTTTAAACGTCGTTTTAAACTGAAAAATGTTTTGCTTTGTTTACAATTCATACATACTTTTTAAGCATGTTGTTGAAGAGAGGGTGTGTTTCAACAAACGGGCGTGTCCGTAACTACACTTGTATCTACGTACCCTTTTTTGATAATTCTTACCTTCGTACTTTAATTATAAATACTGTTATTAGAGATATGCACATTGTTCCTAGAACAACCGATACTCCAATTAACAATGCAAACAGCAGTGATTCGTTACTTTGCTCTTGAAGTATATCATCTTGTAACGTTTTCAAGTGAAGCTCTTCATCGAGAAATGCGTTTCGTAAATTTGTGAAGGTTTCATAATCACCGGATAATCTAAAAGTTAACGCAAGAGTGAATAATTATTAATAAATATATCTACTACTTATATTAAAATGCTGCATATTTAAAATTTACATTTTTTGTTATATTATGCTACGGCAAAATCTCATTACATATATAAGAAAAATACTTTCATACAAAACGTTAAACTGTCAGAATATTTAAACTGAATTCAAGATATAAAGGAGGGTCTGTAGGGTAACAGAAGTTGGCAGCTTTGGATTATCGTGAATTAGCTACTGATTATATCTGAAGGTCCATGAACGACAGTCGAAAGACCACGTCTAGGTCAAGGCCTCTTCAAACCAACAGTCAGTCTTCATGGTTCATTGTAGATTTTATTAGGAAAACACCTCGAAAATTGAATGATCCTGATTTGTTCTTGTAAATATAAGAGACGATGATGTCGATAGTTGAGAATTAGAAGGGTCGAGTCGGATCTGGGTCAGGTTAAATTAGTTCCCCAGGTAACACGTCCATGATAATAGTCTTTTAAGTAATATTCCAGATACTCACTCTTACAGTTTAAGTTAAAAAGAGGTTAAAGTTGGTTTTCACAATTTCACAATCTTCAAACATTTTCTTGAAAGATAAGTCTGCATTTAGCTAGTTGATGTGTTAATAATAACAGCTACTTATATTTAGATGCAGATCAATTGTAACCTTGTTTAATTTTTTTTGCTTTTATTATTTTTCAATATCTACCGCAGTTACTACAGAAAATAAGTCTGCCAATAGAACCTTTCCCGCGGATCCTAAATCTGAAGTTATGCCACTGACATTTATTATATCTGATACATATTTATATTTCGAATAGTGAAGTACGAGGGCGGTTCAATAAGTACCCGTGTTAGAAATGAAGACACAATTTTTTTCAAAAAATTTTATTTTATTTTTCAACATAGTCTCCTTTTAGAAATATACACTTCTCCCAACGTTCCTGCCATTTTTTTAACCCCTCTAAAAAATAGGATTTGTCGAACTCTCCAAAATACGCCTCTATCTCGGCGATGACTTCCTCGTTTGAGCTAAATTTTTTTCCCGCGAGCCATTTCTTCATGTTAGGAAACAAGAAAAAGTCGCAGGGAGCCAGATCGGGTGAATACGGGGGGTGCGGCAGCAATTCATAACGCAATTCATGCAGTTTGTCGGCGACAACTCCGGATGAATGTGCTGCTGCTTTATCGTGGTGAAACAGCACCTTCTTTTTCGCCAAATGCGGCCTTGTCTCCTTCAATTTTTTGTCGAAGCTGTCTAATAACTCACTGTAGTATTGTCCAGTGATCGTTCTTCCTTTTTCTAAAAAATCCATGAGGATGACGCCGTTCGCATCCCAAAAAATCGTCACCGTGACCTTTCCGGCCGATGGAACCATCTTCGCCTTTTTTTGGAGCAGATTCACCGGGAGAAATCCATTGTTTTGATTGTTGCTTAGTTTCTGGTGTGTAATGATGAATCCAGGTTTCATCAACGGTGACAACTCGACGCAAAAACTCCTTCGGATTTCGCTTAAATTGCTCCAAACACTGCTTCGAAGTTAACAGCCGCATCCGCTTGTTGTCCACCGTTAGCAATCGCGGCACCCATCGCGCCGACAATTTTTTCATCGCCAACTTATCATGTAAAACATTAATTGCCGTTCCGGTCGACACACCTACGGCCTCTGCTACTTCACGCACTTTCGTTCGTCGATCAGCGAGAATCATGTCGTGGACTTTTTGAATGATTTCCTCGGTAACCACGTCTGCCGGGCGTCCTGGTCGCTCCTCATCAAAAACGGATGTTCGCCCACGTTTAAATTCGTTGAACCAATATCTAACTGTGGTCATAGATGGCGAAGTGTCCCCATAAACAGCATCCAACTTTGCTTTTATCTCCTCGCATTTTTTCCCATCCAAAAACAGAAAGTAAATTACCGAACGATACTGCTCTTTTTCCATCTTAGCTAAAATCACGAAACACGTCTTACTCAAATGGCTGTCAAATCCAAACTAACCCATCAATCAGTCTGCAATTTGTTATACCGTCGTTTGATAGATGGCAGCACACGATGATAACACCAACTTCCCTCAGGAACGCCTTCTGTCGTCAAACACGGGTACTTACTGAACCGCCCTCGTACAATTGGTGAAGCAGTTTTTGTTTTTTTCTAGCTTAGTAGGTAAGTTGTGAAAAAAGTCTAAGTTAGCCATTCTTGCATTTGGAATGGAGTTTTTGACAACTCTAATGGTAAAAACTAAAATTGGACATCAAAAAGATCTAGAAGACCTTATTGTAGTGAAGCTTAAATTAGAAGTTACAGATGTTTCGTATTTCTGGTAAATGCCGTTGAATACCATGGCATGTAGGTAACTTCAAAAAGCAATTTCTAAAATTGCAAGGAAAGTACGTAATAAAAACGCAAATTATTTAGTCCAGCTTTTAAAAAGATAAAGGTTTGAAATCAATAAAATTGCTGTTAGTCATTTAGTCTGGATGTAGCGACAGTGCTAACTATTAGGAGAAGGTATTACAACTGTTTGATAAACCTTTGCAATTAATTCTAGAAAGTGGTTAATTCTAGTTACCGAGGTAATGATTACAATACTGGTGTAAAATAATCTTTGATGTCTTTTTTTGATGGATATGATTATAGTACATTAGTTTTTAGCTTTCGTATTTGTATAAATAATACAAATAAATAATATAAAACATGGGTAGGTATTGGACATGAAATACGAACTTACTTTATAATCTCTGCACTTTCTATTGGTTTCTTTGTTTCAGGATCGACAAAATGTACCATAACATCAGTTAGGGATTCTACTGGTACTCCCTTTTCATCTACACCTTCTTGAATAGTCTCAATGTTGCAGGTATATTTTAACTGACTTTCCAAAATCTCTTGAATCTAAAAGACAACAATATTTATACAATCTAGTATAAAATGTGTCTTGTATTTTATCTACTTACAGCATTTCTCTTAGCTACCACATTTTCTAGTTTATTTTCAAATGTAAATGCTGTTCGACTACTGTCTGAAACTACATACACGTAGACCGGTACAACATCTGCGTGGTTTACTAAAAAAGAAAAAAGGTATTATTTATCATTTTTGACTAAGTGTACAGGATGGTTTAACTCTAATAATATCTATGTGAAATGGGATTATACAAGGTGATCATTTTAAAACTTACCACCTTGAATAATTTTTTAATTAGTACAATTATCAAAAATCGCTGAAACGCGTCGCTTTTCTTTTGGAGGGGGACATTTAATAACCTACTCTAGTCAGTTGGGAAACTTTCACCCTCCCCCACAGGCACCCTCCCCCCAGCCACTCTCTCCCCAAAATTTGAAATGGTACTACCCCATGTGTGATGCATTATTTTAAAGGGTATGAAATTTTCAATCTTTTACATCAAAGAAAATTAAAATCGGCCCAGCTGTTCGTGAATTAGAGCCAAAAATGTATTTAATTCAATCAACACGTTTCTTTTTCTGTAAAAGATTGAGAATTTTATACCCTTTAAAATGACATATCACGCATGGAGTAGTGCTATTTAAAATTTCGGGGAGGGGGTGGCTGGGAGGAAGGTGAAAGTTTCCTAACTGACTAGAGTAGGTTATTAAATGTCCCCCTTTAAAACAAAAGCGACGCGTTTCAGCGATTTTTGATAATTTTACTAATTAAAGAGTTATTCAAGGTGGGAAGTTTTAAAATGATCACCCTGTATAGGGTGATTTATTGTTTGTGAGTTCCATATGGATGAAAAAGTTAGGAACAGGTCTAGTTAATATTTTTTGCTTGCTCTACGGGTATGCGGCTTGGCATACAGATAGTCTGAGGTTTGGACAAATAATGTCAAGATACGATATACTTGTCTTTTCAGCCCTTCAACAAAAATACTTCTCTAAGTCTTATAGTCTGTCCATATGGTGAATCTCATGTGTATAGGGCAAGTAGAACACTTATAACTTCTTCTACCCCACTTTTGCCTTACTTAAAAGCCCAATTGGCAAAAATGTTTTTTGTAAGTTGACGATGCTTTACTGTAAAATTACGCTGGACGAATTGTACTGCATATGTACTTTACCTTCATCTACGACTTTAAGATCAAAATTAAATTGACCGTTCATAGTAGGCTGAACAGTAAATTTTAGTAGCACGTTAACAGTAGTATCATTTATCTGGTGAAGTTCAAACGGAGTGTTGATATTATCAAGTCCATTTCCATGACGTTCCAGATTTTCCATTGAAAACTTCATTGAATCGTTTAAATCTAAATCTGTTGCCTACGGTAAAACCATATTTTGTTTATAATTTTTGTAAATAAATTACTAATATTCAAGGTTATTCAAATTTTAGTACCACCTTTGGGATCTTGAAAACAAAGAAAAATGTGACAAAAAATATAAAATGAATAATAGTTTATGTCTCCACAGCTCTTTTAACAGCAAGGACTATTATTGACTCTAACATATTATATCTGCTGGCATGATTTTCGGGATCCCAATGGCAAAGATTAAATTTGGATTCTCTAGTAATATACAAAATTTACCGTAGCTTGTAGAATAATTTTATTTAGATCGTCAGTTGGTTTTATGCTTGCCTGGTATTGGCGTTCATCAAAATTTGGAGGATTGTCGTTTATATCAAGTACCTAAGTATAATACCTGTTACTATGATAAAAGATCTTGTCAAATGTACATTACCTTAATGTATACTGTAAGTATTGATCTTTCGTTTGGAGAAACGTTACCACTTTTAGTTTTCGACGCTACCACTTTAACAATATGACTATCTTCAGCTTCACGATCAAGCAAACACTTTAAACTAAGTATACGTTCTGTTACATGAAGCTCAAAACACTCAAAAGTGTCAGGTTGTAAATGATAATAAACTGTAAAATTTAACCATTCTTCTTCGTCGTCGTTAAAGTAAGCTTTGGGAAGGATTGCAGTTTCATCCGTAGTATTTTCGGTAAATTCGCGGTAATCAGTGTTGCTAATGAAATATGGCTCCGAATCTCTGCTTATAAACCGTATACTAGTAGAAACAGTACTTGATAGAGGTTCATCACCAATGCAGTCACAGTACGCTGTAATGTCCAACTAAAAATTATTTGAAAATAATACAATTTTTAAAAAACAATTCAGCATCATACTTTATAAGTTTTACGATAATTTGGTTCTTTATTTAATGATAAGCGGTATTTACTCTGTCTTTGTCTTAAAAGCGCGAATATTTCGTCTGGATCGGAATCTGAAAAGAACAGACGGCTGAGTAAATTAAATCTTGAAATAAGGTTAATACAAACCTTTTTCAATTTTAAATTCCAAGTCCCATTTCTCTCCTTGTCCATCCGTAGCGGAAAACAGTTCTAATTCTGAACCATCATATTGTATTAATGGCGTGCCAATTTCCTGATTCTGTAATTATAAAAAATTTCATGACACCACAAGCTTTTGGCCTATAGTCGCGTTTTGTTTTTGCTATTTAATGTGTCTCAAAAAAGTAGTCAATGTTAACTAAAACTCGTTGTTTACTATTGTTAGTACTAAGCAAGATTAGTTACATTCAACTTAAATGACCCCGTGCATCTTTTTTGTATAGAATTAAATCTTGCATTCAGCTTCAACGACTATTGGTAGAAAAACTGACAACAAAAGCATCGCGCTGAAGTGGCACCATAAAAATTAATAACAACTGAATTAATAGTTCAGGAATTATAGTAAAAAAGAAGAATGCAACTTTTAGGGAAGCAAAAAAAATTTTATCGGCACTATTTTGTAGATGAGCTTTGTCAAGTAACGTTGACATTCGGATGTGGTATGAAAATAATCGTATACAAGGATTCATTTGTTGCACGGATATTACCAAGTTTTACAAACTCGGAGATTCCTGTAAGAAAAACTAATATTGCTCATAGTTTTTGATATTAGTTACTGGAGTTCTATTCCATTCCTTAATTATTTTTATACGGGTTCTCTTCTAAAGTGACTATTTGATCTGATATCTAAGGATAAAGGGAGCTGTGTTTTGATTGTTAGGATATTTTATTGCATTATGAGGTACAAAATGTGGAAATGGATGATGCACCATAAGAGAGTGCTATGAGGTTTCTAAGTAAAAAAAGTAAATAAATGACCATAAACCGAAATTACTATTTTCAGACTGAGAACACTTTCTGTGCGTCCAAATCTTCAAAGAACACGTGTGAAATAATTTATATTCAATAATATTACAAGCACTAAAATTGATAACAATAAACAAAGTAATACAAAACATTCTGAAATTACAAATTCTTGTAGTTGCTACGTAAAACTAACAAAAAGTGTAAAAATATAGCTTACCCTACTTAAATAAATTGGAACATCATTTTCAGGAAATGTGATTTCTGGTGGTTTAAAATTGTATCTCTCTATATGAACATATATTTTGTCTTTGCTGGTTTTTGGCCCGGGATCTTTTCCAAAGTCGTTCAACTGAAAACAAAATACTTTGAGTTAAGTTAATGATTACAATTTATTATAGAGTCTTTGAGTTTCATCGACTAGTAGACCGGTTGCATGAACTATCTTATCATTGGTTAGTTTAATTCACAGATTAATGTTTCTTGCTATTTTATATGTAGCGATACTATAAAGCCAATAAGATTAAACAATTCTTAAGACTCGAGCTGTAGTTGTAATTAGGGAGAGTTTGAGATTCAAACTCTCAGAAATGTTTGCTACAAATAAACATTTGAGACTTATGTTTACTTCACCTTGCTTCAAACTAAGTCCTTGACCCGACCTAAATCCTGGCAGTTTACACAGATTTAATAAAGTAATACTGTAGTAAAACTTTCAAAATACTGAACTACATGCATTTCATAGAAAAAGATAATAAGGAAGTAAACATTTCTTTTTGACAAAAATCAAATTAATATACCTTATCTCTAAGAGACACGTTTACAAACATTATGCTACTACTTATTCATTTAAAATAGGGCAAACTGGCTTTCAGAAATAAATTATTATGTACAATGACTTGTGTTGCCGCTGTTTGAAATATCGAATGCAGAAAAGATGCAGTATAGGACAGTAACGGTATAAACAGGGAACTCCATGGCGGAGACCAGACCCCGCTAAGTTGTCAAGATTAAAACGTTGCTATCTGCTGGTGTTTTTGTTCTGTTTTTATACCGATAAAGCAATATGCATTATTGCATTATCGGCACGTTGGCGACTTTCAGTGTATAAATATTTAAAATATTGTTTTTCTACCGTTCGCTAGTCGCGGTATCTATTGACAATTACGCATGGTCCTCTCCATGCCTCTGGTTATAATACTCAGTTTGCCTTATTCTGAAAAGAACCAAGAAATGATAGTATTTGCTTACTGTTAATTTAACTCTATAAATCCCAAAATATCCCTCGAGATCGTACTGCGCTGTTATATAACCTATTCCAGTTTCTTGTTTGTCGTCGGTACTGACAGAGAACAAAGGCGTCTCCGGGAGTACTTTGTTAGAGGCTTCAACAGGTTCAACTTCTTCAACTATAAAGTCAATTCTAGTGTTGTCTGTTCCTGGTTCATCGTCGTCGGCTGCAAGTACTGTCTCTATTATGATTTGACCCTAAAAAAATGACATCAAATAACAGGACAACTCTAAACAAAATGCATATTTCTTTCTCAATCTAACAAATTATTATTATAATACACATAATAAACAAAAATTGCAAATAAATATCTTACACTTTTTAAATTTTCGAGAGTAGTAACGTTCCCGTGTCCTTCTACGATATAAGGAGCTTCTTTATTAATATATAATAAAATCACATCAACGTTTACGTCTTCTTTTATCCTATTTTGACGTCCGCCAGGACCTACACATAAAAAATTGTAGCATACACTTTATTTACTGGTGTTTACTGTTACATTGTTTATCATGAACTTCGTATTTTTTATTAGTGTCAAAAGGCGGCAAAATATGTTTACATACAGAGAAAGCTTAGGGAAGAGTATATGCACTTACAGTCAGTGATGTGCGTTGACATGTCAACAATGATTGTTGATATCTTCGTGTCAACAATTTGTAAACAATTGATTTTTCAGGTCATAAATGTCAACAATGTCGACAATATGTCAATTTTGAAAATAAGTAGGATTCTGTACGTTTTTCGTTAAACCTAACCTGTAAACACAGATGCTAGAAGATGCTAAAATGTCTAATAAGATGTTCAAGACAGTTCAAGAATAAAAATGTTTTATGTTTTTAAGTTATGTTGAGGCCAGTAGTGTAGTGGTAGCACATGTAAAATGTTAAATTACAAAATATTAAGCAAAATTAAAGTAATTTAAAATATAAAACTTATTTAAAAAAAAAATTTGCGAAGAATCTAATACGGGACTGGAACCGAGATCCTTGGCTTCGTGGAACAATACTTTTATCACTAGGCTAGTCAGTCTAATCCCTAGAATCTATTACTGTCCTCTTAATTTCACCATACTTTTATTATTATTATTATTTAGTTTTTTATTCGTTTATTTATTTTTTATTCAGTATTTCATCTCAATAATTTGTAATACACTAGCATTTTTCGTAATTAGTCGTAGATGTGCTTTATAAAAGTAATTGTTTGTATGCCTATCAAAATGTTTTTCAATATTTATTTTTTCGTGCTACTTTTTAATTCTAAAATTTCTTACTCCAAAATGTCGCCATCATTCACGAAGTTCTGTTTTAATTATATTCCGTTTATTATTTACGCTTATTTTTTGGAGATTAATTTACTCAAAGCACAAAGTAAGGTATACCAACAAAATTTCATTTGTTTCAGCCCTGATAAATACAGGCAACCCAACCAGCACACTAACTACCCTGGTTGCCTGACTAATATTAGCGCTCCGGAGTGTGTGAATTATTCCGACCAACATTTTACCATACTTTCTGTTTACTTTTCTTAACATTTTTATATGTATTGTGTATACCTAGCAACACAGTTTATTTACTTTAAAGATCTTTTACTGAGCTGTGACTGACCGTTTTGTATTTATTTTAATATGTATTATTCGAATAAAATAGCATTAAAAAACTAAATCCTATTTATTTATTCATATTTCCATGGAATCAGTAAAATTACAAGTATGTTTACTCATAGCCCCATAGGCCCATACTAAGATTTTTAGTTAGGGTATGTGGGGGTAATTCTAGCAATGTGACAGTTATTAGTAACATAGGTATCTTAATGTAAAAGATTTTATTAATTGAAAAAACAAATGCTAACATCATGAACAACATCCTAACATTTATTTTCAACGAACTCCGAAGGAGTCGTCACTGAATTTGCGAAGTCTGTCTCTCTGTCTGTATGTATGTCCGCAATTTTTGTCAAATTCTGAAAGTTTGACTTCAGATTTGGATTCTACATCAAAAACTAAAGACCACATGGTATCTTCGTTTTTTGATAACTCTTGAGAGCTTTATACCCTTTAAAATGATATATCACACATGGGGTAGTGCCGTTTAAAATGTAGGGATGGGAGTAGTTGGGGAGAGGGTGAAAGTTTCCCAAGATTTTAAACGGCACTACCCCATGTGTGATATATCATTTTAAAGGGTATAAAATCTTCAATCTTTTACATCAAAGAAAATTAAAATCAGCCCAGCCATTCGTGAACTAGAAACAGAAGTGTATTGATTAAATTAAATACATTTCTATCTCTAGTTCACGGACGGCTATTCAACAAAGAGCACTTATTTTTCGATGTTGTATTACCTCCCGGCGTTTGACTACATAAACCGGGAACACCCTGCATAATAAACATGTATTTCATATGATCAAAAACGTATTGAAATATCAACTTGTTATAAATACGTATGTAATGTATACCTAAAAAAATATGGAAAGGAAAATATGTATTAGTATTACACATTGAAGTTTATCAAATCGTATCCACTATCTGCTTTTTTATATCAGTTACATATTTATTACATACGTATTTTATTAAAAACGATATTTATCTTTATTATATAACTCATCTGTCAGCTGCGTTATACATTCAATTAAGCGATTTTATTGGCGCTAGTTAACTGATCTACTTTACAAATACCATCTAGGTGATTCCCCGTGACGCTGCCATTGGTACATGCAAGAGCCAATTATTTTTCTTATCTTCTTTTTGTTTTCATTATGACGACCGGTCGACTTGTGTGATGTGTTGTTTTGTTTTTGCTTGTTACGTAGTGGTCCGATGGGTGTATGTCATTACGTCATTATTAAAATACGCGGTCTTGTTAATGTGAATTGTATTTGGAAGTTAAAAAAAAAGTAAAAGGTGGTTAAAAATTGAGATTTTGATTGAAATAATAAAAAAGGTAAAGTAGAACATGAATTAATTATGCTGAGAAATTCTCTCAAGGATTTGTTGAACTCAAAATCAAGAAGCTATCGACTCACAACAGAAGGTGAAAATACAGGGCGAGGTCGACGCAAAATAAAAAGAATGCGACCAACTCTACCCAGATGATCAACAAAATCATTCCTTGACTTAAATCGTATTGATACTAAACAACATTCTCAATACAGCCAAGCAGTTCTCAAACAACATTCTGGCTCAAATATAAATATTAGACTTGTAAAATGTCCTGATGAAATGAAATTCAGGCTGAACTTAAAAAATTATAGCTACAAATGCAAGGTGAATGCTTATAAATTTAGAAAATTATTGAATTTACATCGTCTTTTTTTCAGAATTTAAAAAACAAACTTTACATTAATTATTTGTGTTGAACAGTAAAGTAATACAGATCTCAGAAGACAGAATATACGTATTACAGCGATTGCATATACTAACCCAATAACATCATCTATCGAACATGATGAACTTCATCTTATTTTGACTGAATTCGTATTGGAATATTCAGACCAAGGGGATGTCCTTGAGTAAAGATTAGAGAATAAAGACCCACAACAAGATTAGTTAGTTTTATTAAATTTTTATTAAACCCTAATTGATTTCAAAATAAAAAAGCTACTAAACAAGGTAATCGACCTATCAGTGTGAACTCACAACAAATATCAAAACCTCTTCAACGAGAGAAAACTACTACTGCAACGGAAACAAAAAGTGGACGTTACAAAATTATGAAACTTAAAACAGCTTTTTTTAACAAAGCTATAGGAAACTATTCTTATTTTGATGGAGCAAAAGGAAAATTAATTTTCGAAAACCTAACTTTATTTAACATTCTAGTCAGTATGTGTTGTTATGTAAATCTGTAATATTCAAACCAACAACTAGTTTAGTTTCACAATTTAGATGCTGTAAGACAAAATAAAAAAACCAGAAACTCGACGTTGGACTGTATAAAACTATGGTCGGCTCGGGCCAATAACAGAGAAAAAGATAAAAAGTGAGTTAATAATAAATTATCATTTTTATGGGCGTACGCAGGGGGGCGTGCCCCCTAACTGCGGAAAAAATATAGTATGTCCCCGGATTGAGTTTACAAGAGGAAACACTTATTTATTATTGGTCTTAGGATAAAATATCACTCTTGTTAAAATTCTTTGCTTGTTTCAAAACCTCCAATAATGGTAATACAATTTTGATGTTACCAACAATAATGAAGAAAGTTTAAAAAAACGCATTATATTAGTATAAAAAACTTTTGTTTTGAAAAATAATCATAATTTTTATATTAAGTTGACATAAATATTTAAATATCTAAATATTATGTCTACATATGCCGTCAACCCTTGGTCGACAGTGTTTGGAAAAAATGACTTTTAGTTTCAATCTCTTTGCCTCCCCCCCAACGAAAATCCTGCGTACGCCCTTGATATATTTTACATTAAACATTATTAGCACAAACATTACATACTTTCAGTAGATTTTTAAAGTTAAAAAACTATTATTCATTAGAATTACTATAATAGGCCAATTCTTGCGAGCTACTATACCTTTTCAACTTCAAATTGGGAACAATCAATTTCAAAATGGGAATAATCATTTTCAAATTGGGAACAAACAATCTCGAATTGGGAATAATCAATTTCAAATTGGGAATAATCAATTTCAAGTTGAGACCAATCAACTTCAAATTGAAACTAACCAATATCAGATTAAACAATCTGCAATCAGTTGTAATAACTTTGAACTGTCATATTTAAATAATAACAATAAGTGTAATTGATAAATGCCTCATTTACGTAATATATACGAGGGTTGCTATTTATATTTCTGGCCTTGGCAACACTGACTGTTTCCAGGCGTCAGCTGACATTTCCGGTGTAAACTTTACATTGTTGAACATAACCTCAACCACAACATTTTGTCATTTGAGTGCGATTAGTGTTGTTTGCAGTTAATTGAAAAGTGCATTCCCTAGTAAAAAATGGAATTGACCCGTGAACACTTTCGTGCAATTATTTTTCATAACTTTCGACGTGGATTATCACGACAAGAGTGCATCAATGAACTTAATACATTATATAGCGATGAAGCTCCATCCTACAGGACTGTAAAAAACTGGTATAATGAATTCAAACGTGGTCAATGTTCACTCCAGGACAAAATCCGTGAAGGCCATCCAAAATCTGTCGTTGTGGGTGAAAACATCGATGCTGTGCGTGAACTGATTAAACAAGATCGTCATGTGACATACCGTGAGATTGAAGCATCTTTGGGCATTAGTATGACTAGCATCAACAAGATATTACATGATCATTTGGCCGTAAAAAAAATTTGTTCCCGTTGGATCCCGCATAACCTGACCAATGCTCAAAAGAAGGCTCGCGTCGACTGGTGCATTGAAATGTTGAGAAGATTTGCGAAAGATGCATCAAAGGCTGTATATAACATCTGCACGAATCATGGATCTACGCATATGACCCCGAAACAAAACAGCAATCAACTGTGTGGGTCTTTCAAGACGAGCCAAATCCAACAAAAGTTGTTCGCGGAAGAAGCACATCGAAGCAAATGGTTGCCTGTTTCTTTGGCATTACCGGTCATGTGGCAACAGTGGCGTTAGAGCAACGTAAGACGGTCAACTCTGAATGGTACACAACCATTTGTTTGCCAGAAGTCATTGGAGAAATTCGGGAAACTACAAAGAAGAGGCGAATCATTCTTCATCACGACAATGCAAGCTCTCACACCGCTGCTCAAACAATTGAATATTTAACCAGCCAGAAGGTCGAGTTGATGGGCCCTGATTTGGCACCCAATGACTTCTTTTTATTCCCGTACATCAAAAACAAACTGCGTGGTCAACGATTTTCAACACCAGAAGAAGCCGTTTTTTGTTTCAAAACGCATATTTTGGAGCTGCCTCAAACAGAGTGGAAAAAGTGCTTCGAAAATTGGTTCAAACGCATGGAAAAGTGTATCAATCTTAATGGAGAATATTTTGAAAAACAATAAAACTAGTTTCGATCATAAATACTTGTTTTTTCATTGTTAGGCCAGAAATATAAATAGCAACCCTCGTATACAATAATTGATTAGTTTTATTATGAAACTGATTATTCCCAACTTGAAATTGATTAGTATCATTATGAAACTGATTATTACCAATTTGAAAATAATTATTCCCATTTTGAAATTGATTATTCCCAATTTGGAATTGATTATTCTCATCTTGAAATTGATTATTCCCATTTTGAAATTGATTGTTCCTATTTTGAAATTGATTGTTCCCAATTTGTAGTTGAAAAGGTATAGTTATAGTTAGTAATAAGAGTTGGTAACTATTGTCATTTTATAGCAACAGAAGATAGTAACAAAGGACGTTATGGATTGCATCATTGTCTGTTACTCGGTACCAGAATTCAACAAACGAGTAGAAGAGCAGGATTGTGACTCAAGGTTGCTGTTTTAGAGGTTAGAAGAAGTGCTTGTTTCTTGTGGTTAGAAGTTTATCTATGCAGGTTAGCTCATCATTTATATAATACATTATTGAAGTACCTAATAATTAACTAGGAAAGATACTGCATCATTATTTAAGAGAAGAAGATACCTATTTCGGTTTGGTTTTCTACAACTATCACACATAGAGTTACCACAGTCATTTTTGTAAGATGAATAGTGATGTGCAAAACGATACGATATATCTATACTAATTTGAATTTAACTTGAAACTTTCCTTAAACTTTTGTCAATCAAGACAACGAAAGTTTTAGTTTGACGCAGCCCAATGATTTTCTAACTAAACTTTATCTACCTTACTTGCAATTTGTAAAGTGTGAAGAATAACAAAAAACAATGCCAACAGTCAATATCTAAGGAAATATTTTTAGTGCTTATTCTTACCCAGGCTTACCCTATACTTTTGTATATGTCATTAATATTATTTTGAAACCCATTCGGAATTTGTAAGTATCTTATAAACCGTATAACAGAGTTTTTATAGCTCTAATTATATTTCTGTTTGTAATGGTATATAAATCTTTATATAAAATAAAAATTACGGTTAACTGTTATCTAATGCCTTTAACTTAATATAATATTTGAAATGGGATACTTACCTGTAGCATTGTAATTGTCACTAACAACTATAGGTAGAGTATAGCCGTTATCTTCATAGTCTCTGTCAAATTCTTCATCATTTTTGAAATGTACAAAAATTGTACCAGTGTGAGTTTCAACCGAAAACAGATTTCTGACATCGATACTTGCATACTGACTAAATCTAAACCAGGGTGTATTGTATTCCTCTGTAATGAATTGAGCAAATTTTGTTTATTATTAAGTTTATTAACAAATAAGCTATGCAAATATAATATACAAGATTTAAGATCAACTCTCACCATTGGAATCTCTAAAATCACAAGGGATACGAATTTAGTTAATTTAGGGTAAAGTTTCGTATTTGTGTGTGTTTCAGTCTTTAAACCTGTCATTAAATTCACCCTCTATTAAAAGTAAGATACTTTCGTGCTTAGACAGAGAGTTTATGTAAATTTTGGGCACGTATTATTACATATATAC
This sequence comes from Ignelater luminosus, assembly GCA_011009095.1. Classification (NCBI taxonomy): domain Eukaryota; kingdom Metazoa; phylum Arthropoda; class Insecta; order Coleoptera; family Elateridae; genus Ignelater; species Ignelater luminosus. The sequence continues at coordinate 374,161 of VTPC01091068.1, read as the reverse complement.
TTTAGACCACTTTGTATCTCATGGTTTTCGCGATCCCAGTGGTGAAATTCGAACTTAAATCACCCTTTATTTAGGCGTTAATAAATACGTACCATCACGGTCACCATCATACACTGCTATAGTTAGTACGTAGGTACCGTTTTCTGCATCTTCTCGTATGTTAGTTTTATATGGCTTATCTATAACCATTGGTTCGTGGTCGTTTATGTCGGTTACATTAATAACTGTCTGCACATACATACATATAAGTAGTATACTAACATGTACAATTTATTATTACGTAACAGAATTTATAATTGTAATATTTAACAACACAACTGGCAGTGCAATATCAGATTTTAATTAAAAAGTTTGTTCATGAAGTTAAAATAAGGTTCACAAGTATTTACCTACAGTCTTATGGACAGACTTCATGCTTGTACTACTAAGTCTACAATGTTTTATCTTAATGATGTATAAGTAGTAGGTAAGTTACTTGAATATTTGTAAATTATTCTGTTTCCTGCTAAAAAGTAATATAAAGGGTTTTCCAATAAGAGGTGTTATTTTGAATAGCCCGCTATTTCGGTAGATGTCACTTTTGAAGCTATCATTTTTTGACATTTGACAAGTAGAAACTACGCCATTAATAAATATGGAACGATACACGCTTCAACAACGCATTGAAATTATTAAACTTCACTATAAAAATGGTGAAAATTTGGCAGAGACGGTTCGTAAAACTCGAACATTTTTGGGTCACCGTGAAGCACCTTGTCGGACCGCAATACAGAAATTGGTGAAAAAATTCGAGCTCTTGGGACAAGTTAGTGATGTGAAGAATAAAACCCGTGCACGTCGCTCAAGAACAGCCGAGAATATTGCTGTTGTAGCCGAAAGTGTTAAAGAAAACCCAGGTTTGTCCATTCCTCGTCGTTCTTTGGAATTAGCCATTCCACAAACGTCATTACACCGTATTTTGCATAAAGATTTGGGTCTTAAGGCTTATAAAGTCCAGTTAACACAAGAACTCAAGCCGGCCGATCATCAACAACGTCGTGTCTTTGCTGATTGGGTCGTTGAAATGCATGAAAATGATCCAGAATTCCATCGAAAAATCATCTTGAGTGATGAGGCCCATTTCCACCTCGGTGGCTTCGTCAACAAGCAAAATTGTCGGATCTGGGGCTCAGAAAATCCAAGAGTTATTGTTGAAAAGTCTCTCTATCCTCAACGTGTGACTGTTTGGTGCGGTTTATGGTCCGGCGGAGTCATTGGACCTTACTTTTTCGAAAATGAGGCTGGAGCAACAGTTACGGTGACTGGATTGCGCTATCGAGAGATGATTAACGATTTTTTATGGCCGGAATTGGATGGTATTGATCTGGACAACGTTTACTTTCAACAAGACGGCGCTACGTGCCACACAAGCAACGAAACCATTGATCTTTTACGGAAAAAGTTTCCGGACCGTGTTATCTCTCGAAGAGGTGATCACAATTGGCCACCGAGATCTTGTGATTTAACACCTTGCGACTTCTTTCTTTGGGGCCACGTGAAAGAGAAGGTCTACGCCAACAGCCCAGCGTCGATTCAAGACCTCAAAGATGGAATTCGTGAGGCTATCGAGGACATAGGGCAGCCACTTTGCGATTTGGTTATGGAAAATTTCATGAAAAGGATATTGTCCTGTAAGCGTGGTCGTGGTGGTCATTTGCCTGATGTTATTTTCCACTATTAACGGCATACCTTCCTCTTTATAATGAAATAAACATCCGATCATTTATATTAAAAAATGGCACTTTTCTTTGAATATCAAAATAACACCTCTTATTGGAAAACCCTTTATTTTAAAATCAACGAAAATGGTTCTGTTACACTATGCATTCTTAGGTGCATTAGGGTACAATACACATACTATGCAAGAAAACACATTTAATATTAATTTATTCTTCAATTTGACTTATAACTTTGCAAATACCTCAGATGACTAAAGCTTTATCTGTTCGAATTTGAAACATGGAGTTTAAATAATCCATATTTAATGAGTACATCATGTAAATAGTGACATGGCTGAATTTGGAGTTTGAATTTACATTTACAACTTAGTTGGAAAATACTGTATTTATAGAAAACAATAAAATAAAGAAGAATGGAAGTCTAGAATATACAGAACCAAGATTATAAATGCTTCAGTTATATTTTCACTAGAGCTAACTTCGTAGTGTTATTTCAGTTTGTCCTACTTATATTGACGTTTTTTATAAATCACGTAGATATATGACCAACAACTTTAAACTGTTTAATGGACTTTCCAATATTAACCGTCATTTTAAATTTTGAATTAAAAAAGAAGCTGTCACTTTATGCAATATGTCTGTTTACTTTTGCATTGCACTGTAATGCACCAACTGTTACTACGACGCCCTTTTTGATGATTTTGAATATATCTTGTGACGTTGCATAATATTCCTTACAAAGTAGGTATACTGTTTTTATGCTCGATAATATTATATAATACTATCATTGAATGACTCGTTTTATGGTATTAGTTACCGTTATAAATAAAAAATTCTTATATTAATAGATATTTTATTAACTTACAATGTTAGTAGTTGTTAGATCCTCACTAGCTGCTGTAACATAATAAACCAAGCTCCACAAGGGTGGAATATTTTTTTCTATATCTCCATCAGCATCTATATCACAAGTAACAATCAACTGACCGTCATCTTTATCGATGCCCACACAATCTGGAGTACTTTCATTGTATGGTCTAAAATAGCATAAATGTTAATTTATATCATTAGGTACGTTTAATCAAATTAATTACGTTTTGATGAATGAAAATGCTCAATCGAACCTTGATGAATAATAAATAGACAAATAGTAAAAATTTATTTTGTGACTATTAAATTCTTACATTATCTCCTACCTAGACTGTTTCTAAGAAATAATTTATAAATCTGTAGAACAATGTACCAAAATGGGAAATTTTGAAGAGGTATGTTGTTTTATATTATCTAAATCAACACTAATAACCCGATAATAATATAAGGACACTAAAGAATTATTAGGAAAGGAGCAACAACAACAATACGCATTTGCTATCCAAATGCAATTCACAGTAAAATTAATATGCAAAAAAGATCTAAGTATTACTTTTGTATAACCTCCTTATACAATGGCATTGCTATTGTATAATGGTCTTACTCTTGTAGAAGAGTACCTATCTACTATACAATTTTACTTGGAAGCATCGTTATCTAATTTGTACGGCCTTAAGCTGTTAACTCTCTGTACTTCGTTACTGCTGTTATTAAGAATGATAGAACTTTGGTGGATTTGTACGATCTACCGAAAATGGTTTCGGAGATGTAAGAATTATTTTGCTTTTAAAAGTTATTCCCCCAACGAGTATAACTCTAAAGTTTCAAAATACTATATTTCTTTTTTATTCGATGTGGCTATATTTGATTCACTTTAAATACCGGTATTAGTTGCTTAGGAAACAAAAACTTTGGTTTTCTTTTTCTAGATTATCCTGCTATTCAGTAACGATGACGATTGAAAAATCTTGCAATACCTTCAGTTTGGTTTACAATCGATAAAAATACTAATGTAACATCAACATTTTTAACTATGTATTACTGTAATCTGTATCTTACTGACAATCGGAACGCATTATGACTTACTTAATGGAATATAAGACTTTGTTGAACTTAGGCCCATCTGCATCATCTGCTATAAGAGTCGCAATAATTGTTCCCACAGGGGAGTGTTCTGTAACTTGTTTGGTTGAATTTAGCGTTTCTTCTCTAAATATGGGAGCATTGTCATTGACATCCTCTATGTTTATAACAACTCTTACTGAAAATATAGAAATATTAGGTGCCCTGTAAAATTTTTGTCAAAAACAAACCTTCATCTGTTTTGGGTTCTATTATTTGATCTTCGTCTTCTACTATCACGTGAAGATATAGAATATCAAACATTTCGTAATCTGGAGTATTATTTTTTCGTATTTCATTTACAAGCAGTACTCCTTTTACATAACCACCACAATCAAGCTCTACTGTATCCACAATTACAGAACTAAAAAAAATCGTGAAAGCTACGTGATTAGTTTTTCTTTAAATAAAAGATTATAAACTCATTTTCTAATTATTGTACTGGTTTTTTTAAATCGTCACCTGCTATTATTAATACGACCTAGAAAGAAATGCATACGCACTCAGTATATTCCTCCTTTGGAGTTGGTACTCCATTTTTCCTTGCCTCTGATTTATCCCAATCAATCTTAAATCTCAATCTTGCTGTAGTATCTGGATCTTGTGCTATTATTTTAATGCTCGGATTTATAATGGTACCATTAGATTGATTTTCTTCTATTGATATTGGTTCTGAAGACTGTAACATAAGCATAGTGAATTATAATTATTGCTTCAACCTAAAACTTATCAAACCATTTTTATTTGTGGCTGTTCGTCGTTAACATCTTTCACATCAATAGTAAGTTGGGCAACCGCTGTATGATGTACACCAAGTAACGAGTCTTGTGCCTCAACTTGTACCATAACTTGTGTTTGCCTTTCATAATCAAACGCGTCATCTATTCTAGTTCGTATTTCTCCATCTAAGACGCCAATAGTAAATAGTTCTTCAGCCATACTTCCTAATACCCTATGCCTAAAAATCAATAAGTTGCATATGTAATTTAAAGATTTTGTCAATTTTATTGTAGTCTTTTTCAATTCTTAATAAAAATATAATCTCTTAAAGATGTTTCTGTTTAGACTCATTAATTGGATGTTGATAAAATTTATGCCAATGGCTGCATCCGTATTATTACTTGCAACTCAACGTACTTGCGCCTGTGTGAAAAAATAGTTTCAGAGTTCCTAATCTCCATTTTTTGATCAATGAACACTTAAAGAGTTTAGGGCGTTGTATGAGAATTTCCAGTTACTGAGTTCAAATAAGATGCTGCAACCTTGTATTAGAAAATTTAATTACCATCGACCGTTGTCTATAACCATTACTTAAAATTTCAGAAATCTTAATGGTTCCTCGCCAATAATTAATAAAGGGTCACAATTTTTTTCGACATTTTACTAAATAGATTATTTGACAGAGCAGAGGTATGCAGAATAAGCAGTTGAAATGTGAATTTTAGTAACATTCTGATTTTTTGTAATTATAGCAGAATCAAGAAGGAAATTTGTGATAAATAAATAATTGTAATGTAGTAGGAAGAATAAATAGGTCAAATGCGCACAGATGACAGAATAAACTACATTATATAATAAGGCATTAATAGTTTGCCGTCTGCATTCTAAACGTTATTAAATTATTAAACATGCCAAGTATCAAATATATGCAGAAGAAACAACTTTCTGCAATTAGTAACACTACTAAATAATAATGATATGCAACAATAATTATTTTTATTTGGCCTTTATCGATAATGATTTGGTCTAGAGAGTAGATAGATTTAAAGTCTAAAATGGCTCTCCCATGCTGCAATATAAAGTTCAAATTCGTTTAGTGAAACATCAGGGGGTATATAAAATATTGATGTTATTAACAATAGCAATTAAGAACCTACAGTACACATACATAAAATGATGCAAGTGAAAGAAGGAGCAATAATACTGCAAAAACCACCTGTTGTAGAAGAAGAAAACTACTCCCTAGCGACAGTTTTCTGTACTCTGTAATAAGAAGAAACAGCTCATGTCTTTTAATAGACTCATAAAACCACGATTCGGTAATTAATATGACATCGCAGGTAAACTCAGATATATTTTTATAAAATTCGAGTTTTTCCTTCGATTTTGTATCAAAAGTTTTTTTTTTTAGAATGAATGCTGTTTATAAATTATGAAGCAAATAAACAAACGAAAATTTAATTTATTTTCAGAATTTTTAATTTGATTATACAAGATAGGTAGCATACATAACCGTTTTGTTTTAGTAAACGAAATTAAGGTGGATTGAAATAAAAAGTATAAGCTCTACTTACGTAACGATATCATCTATATCTCTATCGTAAGCTATGACGGTAGCAATATATTCATCACTTTCTATATTCTCACAAACACAAGCTGAATATTTAGATTCTGGAAATATTGGTAATTCGTCGTTTAGATTCTCTAAGTATATCTTGATATTTTTCTGGTCTTTCCACATTTCTACAGTATTTATTTCTTCAGAATGTATCTAAAACAAAAAAGAAAAATAACCTTTTGTATATAACTAGGTATAATTATAATGTATAAAAAGGTATATCTTGCTGTTTAATTCATGAATAGAACCGTGCTGAACGGACCTTCCTCAAACAAAAATTCAAACGTTAACCAAGAGAGTACTTTCATTCTATTCAGTTTTCGATCACTGTGTTAATTATCTTACATTTATTATTCTGATTATACTAAAGAAATAATAAAATCTAAAGAATCTAGTTTGATTTCTGATACTTACCTCGAAAGAAAGGTTTTGCCAGTCTAAATCTTCGTAATCTAATTTAGTATGATTAATAACCGATATTGAGAAGTTCATTGAATGATATCCTCTATCGGGCACTATAAGAAATGCTTCATAGTACTTGTTTTCAGTCTCATCCTCAAGAATTACTCCGTAAGTTCCATTTTCTCCCTAGTACATATTAAAAATTATACTATAAAACACCTTGTTCGAATAGTTGTAGATTTTGTTACCTGATCCATATCTTCGATGTTTATATGAAGATGTACTCGCATAACAGTATTTTCTGGCATCCAAATTTCTGTCGTATTAACAGTTATAGATGGTATATTATCGTTTATGTCATTTACAATTATGGTTGCATTTTGAGAAGTTGTCCAGCAAGGATCAGGAACTTCAAAAGCTATTAGTTGTATTGAAAATATTTCCCGTTGTAGAGTGTCCCTGTTTATAGGTTTTACTTGGATTATACCATTCTCTTGATCTATACTAAATAAATCTGGCCCTACAATATTTTAATATTATACGTTATTTGCGTTATATGTCTGCAGGATGATTTTTATTTTTAAAAGATCTTTAAACAATGTCTAATACTTCTTTTAATACAGCCAGTGTGTAATTGATTTTGTACTGGAAACGAGAAAAATCAAATTATTGGATTAACAGCAATGTAAGAAATAATAAATTAATGAAGAATATGATGATATGGTAAAAACTAAAAACAAACGGGTGCAACCACATAATTAATAATGGTAAAGCGGTAGAAAATGTCTCTCTTGATATTAAAATATTCATAAATTAAAAAGGTAGGTGTTAAGGTAAAAAAGTAAATTACAACTTTATTTTTATATAAATCATTTAGTTAGAGAACTCGCAATCTGATAGTTTATGAAGATGTTAAAATATTATGTTTGCCGATTCATCTCTTGTAACTATCTATGCTCACGGGACCACTGTCACACAATCAACATGTAAGTAAACTGGCTTAGAATAGCATTGTGAAATCTGGTTTAGAATTCATAGGTTCATTGTTTTGTATTGTTTGCATCAAGTCTTACCATTCAATATAAAAATTGTATTTTGAATTTAACAAATTGTTATTTAAATTTCTTGAAAAGAAAACTTTAATAACTTCTTTTAATATTAAAACGTTAACATGCACGTAATATTTTATCTCTATAATTTAAGAGTTAAGTACTTACAGTCTGATTTCAGATCGTAATTTATATCATAATTTACATTAATATCCCCATCAATTGCTTTTACTTGAAATTCCTAAAACATGTTTTTGGTTACTTAAATGAATACTAAATAATTAATTTATCTTGCAGTATTATTGCAACATCAGTTCAAAAAAAACAATTAAAACAGATGTTATAAAATTTAAAAAAACTACCAGATAAGTATGTCCTATCATGTAGAATTACCTGTGACGTCTTTTCATCAAATTGTTTGGAAGAAAATATATTTGTCCACACTGGAGGTTGATCAGGTAAATCATTAACCTCTACAATAATTCTTGCAGTGCCATTGTTATTCCCGGAATCCTACAATAATTATAAAGAAAATATTTATTGTATTTCTAGAATGTGCCGCTATCTGAATTCAAATGCGTTAAATATTTAAAAAAGAGGAAGTTAAAGTTTGAAAAGCAACATATATTTTGATTTCGTTCTTTTTATTAACAAAGATAAACACAGACCAAGTCTTAAGTAAATTTCCAGCAATTCTTAATCTGAAATGACCCAAAAAGAAGTGGTAAATGTATCAAACTTACCGTGGCATTAAATTGAAATAAATAATGAGCTCTTGTCTCATAGTCCAAACACTGTTTCATGCTAAGGTAGACTTTCCACTCTTTAACGTCTTTGTTTAAAACTATTTCATTTTTAAATTCAAAAATCTCGGCTTCATCTCTCTGTAACATTACTAATGTTTAGTAAAAAGCCTTATCAGAAGCTAGTATTTGTTCTCAAATTAGAATTTAGTTTATATTTGTTTCTAAAACTAAAAATAAAATCAGTTACAAGCGAAACTGAGAAAATAGGATTTGTGACTGAACTGCTGAGCTGCTGCATACTTATGTAAACACCAAAAACGTAATACTTTGCAGCAGCTTGTAGAGTAATGACGAAAGAAACACACTTTTTGATCTTTAGATACCCAACAAAAGTGTGACCGAAGTAACCCTATCTTCATTCCTCCTGCGGCTAAATTCAAAGTGGCGATGGGCTAGATCTTTCAAAAGCTTTGACTTTATTTAAACATTTCTAAATAAAAGAAATTATATTCGTAGGTTAAAAGTCAAATTTTAGTTGCCATAATCAAAAGGCGCCACTTGCAGATTACTCGTGTTCACTTGACCAAAAACTTCACGAGTAGTCTAACGGCTAATGGCCTTACTAATCTCAGTCAAAAATTGAGTGAGTTACGACAGCGATTCGTTTATTGAGATTACAACTTTCAGAAAATTATTGCATGTCTTACTTTAAGTATCGCACAATAGGCTGATCAGTTATCACTGTAACAGAATAACTCAATTCAAAGTTGTTTTGTTTTCCTAAGAGAAAACTATACTGATGTTATTCAATACTCTTATTTAATCAAGCAAGACTCCAAACGAAAAGAATTACAAAAAATAATAAAATTTTACATTTGAATATCAAAAGTGGCCAATCTTTTAACTGCAAAGTTGACGCGTTGAAGTCACATGACCTAATTCTTTTTATATTTTATGGAGTTAACTAAAACAAATCTTTTATTCGTAACTAAAATTGGATTAAGATTTCAAATACAAAACGGGGCGTTTAATTGCTGCTTTATACAGCAATTAATCAAATATGGATACACATATGTGTGAGCCGTAACGTTCAACTAATAGTCTATGTTTATGACCGCGAAATCTCACAATAATTTCTTACAAAAAAATTCAAGAAATCAAATGATGTTGAAAAGACACATTTAACGAACAAATAAAAATTAACTTAACCGTAAAAACGAGTTTAACCAAGGCTATTTGTCTTTTTTGTAATATGTACAAAAAGCTCACACTGCACAATCCTTTCCGACCATTATACCCACCTCGCGAATGCGTCCAGTTACTCAAACACCTTCCTGATATTCTAATTTGACTTTGCCTATCCCGCGAGAAGTCCCCACATTTTATTCAATTTTATACTTGCTCGACGATTAGTTCTTCTAACAAACGAATTGTTTCACCTAGTTTTCAAGTACAGTGTGGTCCAGTTTCGATGGGATTAAATGTGTAACTTTTTTATTAGCGCAGATAAATAAAAACGGCTTAGGTACTTTTGAATGGACCATTTAAGAAATCAAATGAAATTCAACTTTGAGTTACAGCGCAGTTATGGAAAGGACTAGAAAAAAAAAAAACAACTGACGGCATTGAATTCTACGTTAAAAAGTGTCTCAATAATGCTAAGATGATTTTGTTGTAGCTTTGAAAATAAAGGAGTTACAGCAAATTGAAAAGATCGGTCCATTTAAAAAATTCATCTTTGACTTACAGCGCACTTATGGAAAGGACTAGAAAACAACGACTGGCGGCATTGAATTCTACGTTAAAAAGTACCTCAACAATGCTTAAATGATTTTGTTCTAGCTTCGAAAATAAGAGAGTTACAGCAAATTGAAGAAATCGGCCATTTTTCACTTTTTCTCTCTAGGGAAAAAACAAAAGATGACAGCTTATTTCTGGCAACGGTAATGGAATAGGCATGAAAAAAGAGGAACGAGTACCTAAGCCGTTTTCATTTATCTGCGCTAATAAGAAAGATACCCATTTAATCCCATCGAAATTGAACCACATTGTACATAAAACCGCTCGAAACATAAGATTCAATATTTAAAATACATCTGATTGAAACTTTTCAGTTTACACCTTGAATCTTTAGAAAAAGAAATTATATTACTTATTATTGTTGTGATCCAATGTTTTGTAGAAGAGCAGAAAAACGCAGTTTAAAAAAACATTTTTTATTATTTATTAATATAAGCGATGAATCTTACCGATCCTATAATAGTGTAAATCATCACGTTATTTAGCACTCCATCAGCATCCCTTACAATATAGTAACAATCCGATAGCCCAACTTTATTTTCCTGAAAAAAATGTATTATTTGCACTAAAATTACATATGCAGTATGTAGTCTTCTGCATAAATAATGTCACAATTCATTATTTTAAATAATGGATTAGTCAAATACGCAAAGTCTAATTTCGTATAATTTATTCAAAATCTCTTTATATACTTTTAGCCAATATATTTTGCCTGATTAGTGCTAAGTTAGACCTTGTGTATTTGATTAATCCACTAATTACAATAGTGATTTGCGACATTATTTATGCAAAAGACTTACTAGTATACACGCTAATATATTCACAGTTTTGATACAAATTCTTTTAAACTTGAGATATTTTCTTGTCTTACAAAAATATATAAAAATAAGAGAATAAACAATACACAAGTGAGAGAAGAAAAACATATAGGTACTAATTGTTATTCAAAAAAGTAATTAACTATTGGCACTCTTTATTTTGTTTCAGATTCAGATAGAATAAGACGTTTATAAGCATTGCAAGATCTTAAAAATTAATAGTAGGTACTTACATTTATTCTACATGGATTTTGTACTACTTCAATGTAAGGATCTTCATCGTCCAGATTATTAATAAACAAAAAAACTTCTCGTTTGGTACCACCAGCTATTACTTCAAACTCATATTTAAAATCTGGTCTGTGAGCTTCATAATCCTGAGGCTTTGTAACAACTAAGTTCCAGTAGTCATTTTTATCATTTTTTTCGACTATTGCTCCAAGTAACTCTTTTGCATTGGACGGTTCATTGTATTTTATATTAGGTATATCTTCACCTACAAAGATATACAGAATGTGATTTTAAGTATAAGACAAATATACCTATAATGGAAACCTGTTGTTTGTATTATTTATTTATTTTATTGGTTATCCTTTGGTTAAACGTTGTCAAATATATAAAATATACAGAGTGGTGAGAAAGTTTGGAACAAAATTCATAATTTTGTTATAACTCTTTGTTTGAATAATACTTGAACACAGCGATTTTATATTCCAATAAGGCAATTGTGAGCGCAGAAAGTAGTTTTTTGACAGATCATGTTCTTGAGCTATGACGTCATAATTTTTTTAAAATTACAACCCCAGTTTTTTACAGATTTTGATAGACTTCTTCACTGGTTGAATGAAGGTGTAAAAAATTTAGTACCTTACATAACAATTTTTTTGAGAAAAACACTTATTTAGTTTAATAACATCAACATTTGTTTGTCAACAAAAATAACATTTAAAATTAAAAAAGAAACAAACAAAATCATGCTTCCACTAGACAATGAGCGTTGAATAATGATACCAATTATTCGGCGGCAGTCAAATTATTTAAACACGGGATATACCATCCTTATAAGGTGTACTTAATACATGAATGAAATGAAGATGATTCAGACCGTCGCGTCGGTTACAGTTTTGTGAAGACTTAATGTTACGCTGTGATATGGATCCTAACTTGCAAATGCAAATAAAGATTTCTCCTATCACAGGAATCCTAATATCTAAATAACATTATTATTTCCGACGAAGCTACTTAACGGGACTGTTAATCATCATAATTACAGGTATTGGGGAAGAGAAAATCTTTCTACAATCGACATACTGTTTCTTCATTATACGAGTTTTCTGTGCTCAGTAAGTTGCCCACCCAATAACGACAATCTAGTTACCACGGTTCTACTAAAAGAGAAGAGCCGAATAAGGACAGCAACTACTTCCTCTTAACCGGGGGTCAGAAATATCTTCCCCCATAAAACTTTTAAAAACGAACTCAACTTCTCTACTGTGCAGGACTATAGAATAAGCACTGGCATTTATGATACTGATGGAGACCGCAACTTCTGACTTGACCGATGAGCTTCCCGTAAACACACCTTTGGCAATAGTTCTTTCTCATTCTAGATCGGTAATTCCAATATTGATATTCTCCAAATTAGCTTCTGGTATGATTAGTACTATCTAAACTGGTATTTCTATTACTTCTTGAAAGACAAAACGTTTCGGGCAGAACCATGCTAATTTCTTCGTTCCCAAACTTTATCACTTTTTCTTTACTGCCAATGACTATTCCACGTCGTTTTATAAAATCGACCCAAAGGACGCTTTGTCAATTATTTTGGTTAACCCTATGGTGTGTCCAATCAGTGCTTTTCCAAATACTACGTTGGTGTCTCTTTGCCTTTTACAGTTTAAGCACGAAAATCGAGACTTCTTCTAATTTGAGATGTTTTTACAAAATCTGGTCTTATTATAGAATATTTCTAATTTGTGTTTTACAACAAGACTATTTCTTTCGTATTAGGTTTTTAAAATACTAAGGTTATCTCCGTCCAAGATGATGAGAGTTTCTTAAAGTAGGGCATCTAGCTTATGTGGTATTATTTTTCACAATTCTGCGGAATTCTTTTCTCAGCTTCGTATACTGCTTATGCATCTATCTTTTCAGTCTTCACTTCTATGATCGTCATCGTTAGGCGTGCTACCACATGTAAAGGACTGCAACTACTACTTACAACATCTCAATACTTAACATGGTCCTTTCCGCTGATTCCTAATACTATCTCGGGTTTTTCTAGGTAATTAAGAAATGCTTTCATGGTCATAGTGTATAACACACCATTGAATACTGGTCTTTTTGGATTTTCGTTTGCAGGTTGAGAACGGTAAACAGACGTTAAATGCTTGTCACCAAACCTCCTCTTCAAGGTATTTGTTAACACATCATAATCATCATCGATGATACCATCATGTAGTAGTATATGCAGTGTTTCTCCTTGTAGAGTCATCATGAGATTTGTGAACTTGCCGTTTGATACTTGAGCTTTTGTGAATGCCGGTTGCACTCCACGGTTCTATGAGATTCAATTTCTATTATTTTCTTTTAATTTTGATACCGACAGCTAGGTCATATGATCCCGTGAATTCGACCCCCAAGAGGAAAGATTTCTTTCTGACTCCACGAGCCTATAGAAAGTAGCAGGAATCATTATCGCTAACTAGTCGCGCCTGTCTCATCTTCATGTAATTTAACTTTATTAGTTATTATACAATATGGTTTACTGAATCCTATGTATGACACCAAATTCCTCTAGTAAGACCTGGAAGACGATAGAAAACTTATTGTGTATTCAATGACGTTTCAAAAGTTCGAGAAAAATTTATGTATTTCAAGGTAATAATTATTATGTTAACTATCCAGGTATTTAATTTACGGTGCATCCTGTAATCGAAGACGACGCTAACACTTATAATAAGTATTGGTAACAGTAAGGTATTTGCTTTTGTTACTGCTAATTGTCTAGAAAAATATAAAGATTAATTAATAATCACAATGTAATCGAGCCAAAATAATACATTTTGTGTTATTTTTTTTAAGTATAACAACAAAAATATCTTTGATAAAGATCTGTACAGATAACAAGTTTTAATAGAAGATTAAATAATTAATACGTTGACGAAATAGAGCCAAAAGTTTGAGATTAGACAATGCGTACATTGGGCTGGTTACATCCAGTTTAATTCGAATAATTTAAAATTAGGGTATACTCCACCGATACATTTTAACAGTTCTGTGTTTTGCTCTTTATCTTTCTACAAAATGTTTCCTGCAGACAAAGTTAGAAGTTAAATCCAAATCAAATTTTAGTCTCAACAGAAAAAAAAACTAAGGTCAAGTGATACTTAACACAATATGCCAATATGTTCTCAATTGTTTCTCGTTTCTGTCCTTTGAATCCCTTTCCTTTCCATTAGAGTTTTCCTAAATGACATCGTGGGTGATAATTATGTTTGATTTCTGAACGTAAAAAAACCAATAAGAATGATACCAAACATGGCATGCATACCAGTAACTTAATTGGCCATTCTTTCTGTGGCTCATCAAGTCAAGTGTTGAGTTTCATCTAATACTACGACTTTCGATTTAACTTTGATAAGTTCGGCACCGCATTAATTTTGTTGACTCTAGGGTAAAAGGAGATAAATATAAACTGTTGTGAATTTGAACTTCTCTATAATAGGAACCGCATACTTTCAGTGTCATATAGATGGTAAGAGTGCCTGTTACAAAATGTCTTGCATTAATGTAAGAGGGCTTTTTAACAAACACAAACATTTTCGTGCAAAACCATGTGCCAATACGGAATGTGAGATAGATATGGTAGAATATATCTTTGCCACGTTTATGGATCTTTATTTCTCTGTTTACTAGACTTTGTAGTATTTCAAAATACACGTAACCTAAACCTCTCTAAGATTGAAGTTCCCACAGAAAGAACCATTGGTTTCTTGTACTGTTATTTTATTTTTATTTTCAACAAACGTTTCGAGCCTGTTGTGGTCTTTTTCAATGTTTTTCACAAATACATATTTACGTAAAAACTTTTTTAATTATCAGAAAATGTAAAGATGAACACCAGCACAATCTTAGGAATTTATAAAAGAAACAGAAACTATCATAATCTATAATTTTGTCCTTTGCAGAAGGAAAAAAAGACGAAGTCCCATCTTTAGCATTAATGAATATGGTTTTATGACATCCTGGACAAAACTAAATAATTGAGATAGTATACCTTAGCTTGAAATGGTTAAGAAATACATAGGTAATAATAGTATTGATATAAAATCTTATTGTACCGATATAACAGTTATCCTAATCAAAATGCTTTTAGTAATCTTGTCATTGAATATTGAATTGTTGGAGATTTGCAACTGCTATGCTGCGCGACAGCAAAAACACAAATTGCTGACAAATTACTAGTCGCATTTAATTAATGTTCTAGGTAGTACACCTACCTGTATGATTAAAAAATACAACTATAATATTCTCTTCGACATTCTCATCTAGATAAATACGACCCCTTTCTCCAGATTGGTTATATTGAACTCTGTGTTCTTCCTCTAAATTTGGAATAAATATCCACTTATCGGCTAAAACACATCTTATTAGTTTCCCTTTTCTAAAAAATATTTACCTTCAATTACCTGTTACACACTTTAACATTAGTATTAACCACCACCACTTTTTAAAAACAGTTTTTATAACAGACATTTTGATTAATTCTAAAACACTATATCAGTAGAACCTTTGGGATAACTGTTATGGAATTCATTTTGTGGATTTTGCTTTATCTAACTGATATGCTTGCTATCTTATCCTATGTCCTTTGTTAATGTATTAAATTTTTTGATTCTAAGTACCTTTATATTGATTAGATATAGATATTATTGTTCATTGATTAATCATACTTATTTTATTCCAAATATTGATATTTTAAGATGTAAATAAGGAATGCGTTTATATGCACTATTTCGAAGCTTCAATAAAAACAACTTTCGCTTGGCTCTCAATGCACGTAATTATATATAGCATTTATGCACTTTTTTATTGAATAGCAACCCTACAGATTTCTAAAATACAATAAAACAATAGAATTACACAATATTTTGCATTATCAGAAAGACTCTGAGATTTAGAATTCTATCGATAAGGTTTCTGGAAAGCAACATTTCCTTATGATAAAAATTCAAAACAGGCCATTTCCGTAGTAGGTATACGTGAAAATGTAATATTTCAAATCACATCTGATTTGCTCTATGTAAAACTTGAATTGTATGCATATTTTTGCATTTTCTTGCATATTTTACATTTCTTCTTTTTAGATCTTTTGAATACTTTAATGCGGTGCGCATGTTTGTTCATACTTTTCCAGTTTCACCGCATTTCTTGTCAATTTTACGGTCACTTTGAACTTGGATATTTCTAGTTATCGCATTATCTTTTTTTAGTTATGAAGGGAAGGAGAAGAAAAGATAAGTATTTTTATCCTTCTCAAGTATTCACGTGGGTTCGGCTTGACTCAGAACTTTCTTTAGATGTTAATGGTGTTTTCTGCAAGCCTTATTGTAGCAAAGTGGTAGGTTTAAAATTTATTTTAATTACTAAAAAGAAATATTTTTATTGCGTATTACCTACATGGGAATATTGGAAACGGTAATGGATACAAGGTTAGTTAGTTAGTTTTGTATTTATATGCCAATGAATAATTCATGGTTGCATTGACAAATATCTGCCCCGTTTCAAAAGTACAGGGTGAAAACCAAAAAAGTGCATTTTTTAAAATCCTGATTTTTTTATTTGTTATTAGAAATAAATGTACAATATTTTTAGAAACGACATAGCGACTAATGAGGATTTCAAAAACGACTTTAAAAAAATGCTAGGCCTTCTATTTTCTTATGGGCGCCATATTGGATTTTTACATTTCTCAAATCGTCATAAAAAAGCTTTTCAACAATGTACATATGACTATGTATAAAAAAGAGAAAGCACAAGAAAATACAAAATTAACTATAGTAGGCTTTGAGGTTACCAAATAATAATTTGCAAACAAATGAGTGAAAATTGTAATTAAATTAATTCTAATTAATATTAATGTAAATATTTAAATACATTTCCATTCTGCCGTGTGCACCTTCTACACCGATCAAAAACTGCTTCACAAGACAGTTTTAGCATCAACGGAATAATTCTGTTTACTGCTTTAATGACGGCCTGTTGTAAGGCATCCACTGTTTCGTATTGTCGTGAATAAACTTGAGTTTTTAGATAACCCCATACAAAAAAAATCAAGAGGCGTAATATCTAATGACCCTGCGGGTCATCTTATCGGTCTCCGATTTCCAATCCAATGGTCAGGATATTCATTATTTAAAGAATTCCTAATTATTTGAGCATTGTGCGCAGGTGCCCATCTTGCTGAAAAGCATGTTTTGAAGGGTTGCAAGGGGAAGCTTTATGAGATGATCTGCTAGTTTTGTTTGTAAAAGGTAAAGGTATCTTTCAGAATTAAGGTTTTTATTGAAGAAAACGGTCCAACAATGTGACTACCACTTATACCTTTCCAGACGTTAAATCCCCATGTAGTCTGCTGTCTGACTCCGCTAACCAATTGTGGATTTGTATCTGACCAAAATGGCATTTTTCCGATTAAATAAACCGCAATTGGTAAATCGACTTTCGTCTGACCATAAAACTTTCATAGAAAAGTTCAGGATCAGATTTTGATTTCTTATGTACCGCTGGCAAAATTCGTATTTCGTCGCCTTCTTGGAGGCCTTGGCAAGGACGTCCACGGTAGGGATGGAATTTATAACGTTTTAGGAAAACACCGGCTGTCAATTTGGAAACGCCTTTTGCACTTTCAATCTTCCGTAAAGAGGTACGTGGTTGTTCAACTACAGCTTGTAAAACCATGTTTTCTTTGTTTGCATCTTTGTGGTGACTCAGCAAGTGAAATCTTTCAAGATGTGCGAGGTGACGCAAAAATCGCATCATCGAAGAAAGACATGTACCCATTTAAACAATAATTTTGCATGAAAATAATGATAGTGCCTGTTGCACAAAAGAAAACAAGTCTATTTTAACATTTTATTCTCAATTAATCGTTCAGATGATCCTATTTTACAAATTTATAACCAATCCGAGCAGTAAAATTGAGAAATTAAATGTTAGAACCTATCTGATTTCTTTTGTGGAGCCGACTCATAATGATACAGAAATTGTTTAAAATAATGTCCTTGGTGATTTATACACAACTCACACCTTACTATCATCGATGTGAACAGTGTTGCAGTTGCCTGCAGTGTGGGCTTGGCCAGCTATTGGCCACATATACAGGGTTAGCCAAAAGTTTGGAAACAGTCTTATTGTAGCAATATCGATAGGATTGGCGGAATAATAAACCTTGGGGGGTGTATTAGACTATCTTATCTACATTCTGACAGGTAAAAAAATTAATTCAATTATCCAGTTTTGCGTAATATTGATATCAACTTTTAATTTTTAAATGGCACTCTAGTATTTTGATGACATTTTCTAAATCTGCATCAAATTCTAGATACGACAATACGACAGCAAAGAAAAAAATTAAATAAAATAACTCGCTTCGCTATAATAAATTAATAAAGTTTGCAGTTCTAGTGCATTTCAGTGTATTTAGTCCTGTCAATAGGCGGAGCCATTATGATACTAAGCTGACGGCCGTTGCTAATGACCCGTATTACCCTACCCTTTAAGTGTTGTATTCCAACTCCCCACCTATAGGATGCAGCTAGATGATGTAGGCGGAGCACACTACACTTAAAAAAATCATAATGGCTCTGCCTATTAACAGGACTAAATACACTGCAATACAGTAAAACTGCAATTTTATTAATTTATTATAGCGAAGCGAATTATTTAATTTAATTTTTTCTTTGCTGTCGTATCTACAATTTGATGCCGATTTAGAAAATGTCATCAAAATACTAGGGTGCCATTTAAAAATTAAAAGTTGATATCAATTACCCGAAACTGGATAATTGAATTATTTTTTTTTATCTGTCAAATGTAGATAAAATAGTGTAATATACCCCCCAAGGTTTATTATTCAGCTAATTCTATCAATATTGCTACAATAAGACTGTTTCTAGACTTTTAGCTAACCCTGTACAGTAACCGCAACAAAGCCGGAATTGGCAGCCTTAGCTAGCCAGCCATTGGCCACATATTTATACCTTTTCAACTTCAAATTGGAAACAATCAATTTCAAAATGGAAATAATCATTTTCAAATTGGTAATAATCAGTTTCATAATGAGACTAATCAATTTCAAGTTGGGAATAATCAGTTTCATAATGAAATTAATCAATTACTGTGTGTATGTATATATATATATATATATATATATATATATTACGTAAATGAAGCATTTATTAATTACACTTATTGTTATTAGTTAAATATGACAGTTCAAAGTTATTACAACTGATTGCAGATTGTTTAATCTGATATTGGTTAGTTTCAATTTGAAGTTGATTGGTCTCAACTTGAAATTGATTATTCCCAATTTCAAACTGATTATTCCCAATTCGAAATTGTTTGTTCCCAATTTGAAGTTGAAAAGGTATAGTAACCATAACAAAGCCGGCATTGGCATCCTTAGCTCAGCCAGCCACTGGTCACATATACAGGGTGATTTCGAAATAAAGGGTATCCTCTTAAAGGTAGATAGCAGTGTGATAGTACATACATTTGCGATAAAAAACGGTAGGTAAAAATTGCATAGTTTCCGAGAAAAATGCGATTGAAATTTAATCACTAAGCCAAGCCGGTCCTGCTCTCATACTTTTACTTCAGCAAAAATAGATAGGGGTTGATTGACTGTCCTTGTCATTGGCAGGTAGTTCTTGCTATTTATGTGAGGGGTATAATAGTTTATCTGGTTTCTACAATGCCATAAAGGAACTTTTACTTTTTAATCTGCAAACGGAAAAATATTAAAATTTTACTGTTAGTGATTTTTTCTGTAAACTTCCGAAGAACCAAAAACTTCAATAAGCATTATGCTACATAAATAAAAATTGGTTGAATTTATTAAATTGAATTAAATACCGAGGTGATAGTTAGTAGTACCTTCCATACGCATGTTTCATTCAAGTAGTATGTGTAATCCATTGCCATTTAAAATGTTACCTATTTATGTGACTAAATAATAATAAGGGATTAAAATGTTGCTTGTGAGACTGGAGTCTAATTGTTCGTAACATAAATTTTGTTATTATTTTTTTACTGTTTTAACGAATTACAACAACCCTGCATGTTAAACATACTTCAGATTTAAGAAGGGAAAGTTGTAAAATGTTCAGGGGGTAGCTTATGATTGCATCTATTGTTGATTGTGCTGCTACAGCTGCACTATTAGTTCCAAGAAAATAGGCATGTCTGGTAAATTTTTGTTCTTGCACTACAAGGGTTTAAAAACAACGTAAATCTCCTTAACTTTCACTTTTTAAGGCGACAATACAAGAAACACTTTTCTTTTTCTAACCAGAGACGGCTTCAGTTTTTAATATTTAGGATAGTTGTCAAAATTTTCAACTTTCACAGAGCCACTTCGTTTTTTTAATTTTTTTTTTCTTTTAACCTCACTTATCACCTCTTAAAAGGATACCCTTTATTTCGGAATCACCATGTATAAATAGTAACCGTAACAACCGCAGCGCACCCAGCAAACGGCCAAATATTATTTATTATAAACAAAAACACACTAAAAATTAGAACAATTCTTTCTATATTTCCCATTTTGAAAATATTTAATTTTTGAATAAGAACGGCATGTCGAGCCATTGCTATTAGAAGGCGCCTTAGTATTTTCATGCTGCTAATGTTGTATTAGCTTTGTATATAACCAACATGAAGCGGGCAAGTATTGACTATCATTATCTTCCACCGATGAGTTCAAACAAGGACGAAAATAATGGTCAATGCTTGCACGAGCATTTGAATTTTTGTTTGTGGGGAGACAGTAGGATTTTTGTGTTTATTGTAAATTATAATAAAATTATGTGCTTCTATTATTTATTGATTTAGTTTAGAATAACAAAAACTTAATAAAAGGCATATGTGACCTTGTCCGAAGAAAGGATGCTTATGTCTAAAATTTAAAATAAGTTTTATTTAAAAATCAAAAATTAGCCATAAGCGTTCTTTCTTCGGGCAGGGTCATTTTCTTAGTACTGGTATACTGCTGGCATTGTAAAGGTAAAATATATGTAAAATGTGTGTGTATTTCATGTAATGGGCCAGAAGAAAACCATCACTGTGTAAACCTACTGGCACTGTAATGGGCCCTTGATGGCAAGATGCAGGCATTAGTTACTGGTAAAGCATTGGCCCTGCTTCTGGTCAGTGTGACCTATATGATCAGGCCCATCACTGTTTGTCAGTATCCTGCAAGTACAGCGTACTAATGGCAGCATGCTATGTGGTCAACATTTGGCCTTTTTATTTATGTTTGTTGGGTTAGTGTTCTCATTACTTCTTAATAGTGATTGCTGGTTACTGCAGTATAACTTTGTATGGTCCACACCCAACAATTATAACGTTATTCAAGTATTTGTTATGGAATGCCATCAAACTTTCTAATTGGCTCTTGCATAATAAACTTCGCTTCTGCCAATTTGTAAAGATAATGCATTAATAAAATAAGTTGTAGAGAAATGCCTTCCGGATGTTCTAAGCTTACGTCTGATTGTACAAGGTGTAATCCATAGATAAGATACCTAACGTCAGAAGAAAAAGAAACGAGACTTGCTTGCTATAATTTTTTTACAGAAAAATATTTGTCATATTCTCAATTAATCATTCTCAGTTTTTCAAAAAAATTGGAAGAAAATTACCATTGTTATACCATAAAACATCCGTTTCAACCTAGTTTGATGTATGCTTTCTATGTTAAAAATGCAAGTATTAACAGCCAAAATCTACAAATTTAGTACCGCAAGGGGTACTGAAACTTTTCCTACGTATAAAGGACATTAATATATATCTTATTTGTATATATATATATATATATATATATATACAAATTTTCAAAAAACTTCGAAGAAAATTTATTTTCTAGGTATGTTTGCTTGGGAACGTCCTTAAGAATATCAGTAAGAGTAACAGTAACGACTCGATGGAAGGCCAAAGCATTATGCTTGTCTTATTTGAGATTATTTAGATAGATACTATTTCTCCAAACAGGTAAATTGGAAGACGATCTAATGGGGTAAAGTTTGCCAAACTATAATATTAAATATCCAATATCTAATACTTAATACTTAATATTTAACGTCTAACATCTAACATTACTTTAAAAGCGTCTTACTCTTGCTTTTAGCAATTGTTTCATAACAAATACAATTTATTTGACAAAACTACGATTGCCATATGTTTGATGTCATGATTACTTGTGGCACACTACGTTGAAAAATGGTTTCACCTCATAACTTGCTAAAACAAAAGAATAACTATGCCACATTTTATATCACTGAAAAGCATTTAAAGATGCTATTCAGCAATATGAAAATCAAGCAGATGTTCTATTTAAAAAAATTTTGCGTTTATATTCCACTGCCGAAGTAAAACAGAAGACGATCGCAAAAATAATTTTTTTGGGTTTGGGAGTAAATTCTCTAAAACCTCTTCTTTGTCATTATTTTATATACCTTCGCTTGTTCTTGAGGTATTCCTCTTTAAAGAAAATTGGATATTTTCGTTTTTAGCAGCTATCTAGTAATAAACCGTGGACGTTTTTAAAAAGACAAAAGCTTCAGTAAAATGATATCCAAAACAGGCAAAACTTCCTGATTTAGACGAGTTTGGTTTTTTATTGTTACAGCGTAAATAACAGATTCATAAATAAACTCATTGTTTATTTTTTTAACAAAATAGGGATTCAGTGTTGTGCCGGTTGTTTTTAAGAGGTTACAAATAGTACAACACTTAAGGAGATAATGTACCAGAAGTTTTCTCAAGTTCTTTTTGTAAAATTAGGTAGGTAAGAAAAAGATAAGATTAAAATTCTACTTTACTGAGTTTGTGATTGCAAAATCAATTTTTTTGTACCAGAAATCTCAAGATGGTACCAGTGTACCCTCTTAGGAGAAACAACTCTGTGTGAACCATCTCTTGGTATAAAAGAATTAATAAATACGCTATATTTTTTATTATGGAATTAAATGATTTCTGTTTAGTAATTTAATTGTCTCTTCCCCATATAGCAGCGGACATCAAGTGGACGTCCATTTGTCATCCAAATTTCGTCCCGACGTCCATGGACGTAAACTGGACATCCATAGGACGTCCATGTTTGAACGTCTACTGGACGACCGTTAGTGGACGTCCACTGAACATCCAAAAGTCATCCGACCATCCATAGACTTAATTCGGACATCCATAGAATGTCCGTGTTTGGACGTTCATTGGACGACCGTTAGTGGACATCCAATTTTGGCCCATACTTCGTCCGAATTATGTCCAAAAATTGTCCAAATTTTGTTCAAATTACGTACAAAAAATGTACAAATTACGTCCAGTAACCAACGACCGTAAAATGTCCAAAGTTGTGACAAATGTACGTCCACTGGACATCCATTGGACGTCCGTCAGTCAAAAGTTGGACGTCCACTGGACAACCGTCCGCCGAAATTTAGACATTCAATGGACGTCCATAGGATGCCCGTGTGCTATATGGGTCAACTGTCACTATAGTTACAACTTTTTTGACGCAAAAAAACATCAGAAAAGCGTCATTTTATTTTACCTACCAAGACAGGAAAATTCTTTCCTGGCTAATTTTATCAAGAACAAAATAACAAAGCTGATATTTCAATCGAATTCTATCTTTTTTAGATTTTTCTATTTTAGATCTTTATTTTTTTAATATGCAGTTGCAGAAGGCAGGCCCTGCTCATCCTGTAAAGTATCACTTCCCCGACTTGCTACGTAAGTAACTATTTTTAAAATCGTTAGTAAAGTATTGTTGTTTCAAATTGTATAATTTTATTAATCTTACAATTTCAGAAAGAATCTAATCTAACTCGTCACCAAAGTTCTTTTTATCACTCATGTGATCACTTTGGTGCATTGACATAGAAATAACTATTGTTTATAACAAAACAAAAGCAAAATAGGTGTTGAAATTATTACTACACCATTAAACTGAACTCAGAAAACTAAATTAGTAAAATTTAAATGCGTATTTGCGGCAATTTCCTGTATATCTGGCAACATTGTCTTTTGTCGGAGATTTTAGACAACCAAAGAAATAAGTTGGCTGCCCTGCTTCAAATTTTGTTTGGTCATAATAATAATTTCTAGTTATTTCCGCTTAACTATTATTATATTGGTATTATTGGCATTGAAAATTGAAAACAGCAAACAGCTGAGAACATCAAAACATCAGGAACATTTTAAAAACAAAAGAATCAAGTAAGTGTGCTTATCTATCGGCATCCAGTATTTGTTAGTTATGTTGAAAAAAACTTGTTGATCAAGTATAATTTGTGTGTGTAATACTTTTAAATGCAATTAAATTGATCTCCAATAAATATGGGAAGTGCTAGAGCAGTGCTGAATATTAAATTCAACCAAGACCAAGGTAAGTTGCAAACAAGGTTAGATGTTTTGGAAACTTTCAATACACGTGTTTTTATACATAGGATGCTTTTCTTGTGCTATGGAAAGCGGTCTTCGAATATACAATGTTGATCCTCTCGTTGAAAAGGCTCATTTTGGTAAATTTACGCATTTATGTTCCAACGATTTCGTTAATTAGTCTTGTTTTAGATTTTGAATTAATGGGTAGTGTCTCACATTGTGAGATGTTACTTCGTACAAATATAATAGCAATAGTCTCTGGAGGTTCAAGACCAAAATTTGCAGATAATACGCTGCTGCTTTTCGATGATGCTACAAAGAAATTTGTTCTAGAATTAACATTCTCTTCTCCTATAAAAGCAGTGCGATTACGTAAAGATAAGTAAGTATTGCTTGAATGACAAAACTATTTAAGTTATGCCCTGTAGTATGATGATGTCACTTGGTTATTCTAGAGGTGTTACCGGTTATACATAATTAACTTTGAGATATTTAGACAAGATAAACATACTTTACTAATTATAATTAGTAAATTAATTACTTAATTAGTTGGCTAATGAATTAAAATTCAAATATGACATGACTATAAGTATGTAAGGAGTTGTTCATTTAATTACTATTACAGCTTAACAATGCAGTTACCATTTTCTCTCTCTCTCTCTCTCTCTCTCTATCTCATATGTTATTATACTTCAATTGCTTTATTGAAGAGCCCCATTTCAAAACTTTCTTTTAAGTATATTGATTTATAATGGATAAGACAAGTTTTTATATGGACATTCTTAATTTTGTGCTTTTAGTTTAAATTATTATTATTTATCTGAAGTGCTTTGACTGCTATAGCTGCAATACATACTTAGGCATCGTAATTATAATTTTACAAATTCTAAGGCAATATTAATTTTATTTCAGATTGGCAGTTGCCTTATTAACACATATTCATGTGTTTTCTTTTCCCTCACCTACTCAGCGGTTATTCTCTTTGGAGACAAAAGAGAATCCTCTTGGTCTTTGTGAAATAAGTCCATTAGCTTCTGCAGAAAAGCAGATTTTAATTTTCCCCGGTCACAAACCTGGTAGTGTTCAGATTGTAGTAAGTATGCATTATTTAATTATTTAATAGATGTTAAGCAAACAAAATTGATGGAAATACGACAGTAAATTGGATAGTGTTAATGAACAAGAAACCAGGTGTCACATATTTAAATAGCACTTGGTTCTTTGTTAACACTATCCAGTTATTTAAACTTCTTTTTAATTTTTATTTTAAAATATAAAAAAAAATCTTTAGGATTTGTGTAGTACTGAAATGGCAACTTCAAGTGCTCCTGTATGCATACCTGCTCATAAAAATGAACTTGCTTGCATTGCTTTGAATCAACAAGGAACTAGAATAGCTACAGCATCAGCTAAGGGAACATTAATACGCGTTTGGGATTCAGTTAGCAAAAATCTGCTTGTGGAATTACGAAGGGGGTCAGATCAAGCAACGGTTTATTGGTAATAGAAATTAAGATATTTTTGCTTTTTCTTCACTGAAGTTGAGCAAATTAGCTTATTTTAAATAAAGATCATTTTACATCTATCTAAATTTGTAAATAAATCTAGAACATAATTTAGTATTAAATTTTTCACTAAATTCCAAATAGTGTCATGCAGCAAAATCTACAACTAAATTTCAAACTTAAATTTAGTTAAGAATTTATTTAGTAGCACATTTTACATTGTTGTAAATTTTGCATAAATTTTAGTATAAAACAGACATGCGCAAAGCAAGTAATCAATCAAAAGTATTCCGCTCGAGTCCCAGAATACTGACGCCATAACTTTACCAGCTGAGGAAACCGACTTCTTCGGAGCTGAGCAACTAGCTTCTGTTTACTGTCTTGACTGCAGTTTTGTCTCTGGTATATGGTGATGGAGACTTAAGTTCGGTTTAGGCCCTCAAGTTTTTGGGGGGGGTTTCTATAGTTTTCCTGAAAGCCCATGTTGAGAGGGCAGATCTATACGCAGCGTATAGATCATTCCGAGAACTTTTCAAATTATCCTCGTACAAGACTTGCACACATTTAGTGCGTCAATTTAGCTTCAGAAATAGAACACGACAGATTCAGAATTTAGTACTAAATTATGTTCTAACTTTATTTTCAAATTTAGATAGATGTAAAACGGCCTTAACTTAGTATAAGTTAATTCAATCACTTCAATAAAATTTTCAGCATAAACTTCAGCAGAGATTCAGATTTTCTATGTTGCTCAAGTGACAAAGGAACTGTTCATATATTTGCAATAAAAGATACAAACTTGAATCGTCGTTTAACGTAAGTAACAAAATTTTGTTTTTATTAAGATCTACAAAAAGAAAAATTTCTAGCTTACCTAATCTAGGAATAGTATTAGGAAACTATGGTGAATCCCAATGGGCATTAGCAAATTTTACTGTTCCACCAGAATGTGCTTGTGTATGTGCTTTTGCACCCAATAGTTCTGTTATAGGTAAGATGAAAGGATATATCCATTTTGATTTTATTGTTATGAACAGTTTCTATATTGTCTAGCAATTTGTTTGGATGGGACATTTCATAAATATGTCTTCAGTGCTGATGGTAATTGCAACCGAGAAGCTTTTGACGTCTTCCTGGATGTATGTGATGATGATAATAATTTACAGTAATATTTATTGTATACTTCTAGATTATTAAGATAAGCTGTTTGTATTTTATTGACATTAAAGTATGTTTTGGTATTATGTGACTTGTTTGAGTTATACATTTTAAAATAAACAGCAATCAACAATTCGCAATTCATATCTATTTACAATGTATATACACTGTATGTAAAATTACATAAAACATTTTTACTTGCAAAAGGATTTGATAGCATTAATGACCAAGGAACCAACACCAAAGCTTCAAGTACACAGACCCTTGGTTCTTTGATTATTAACTCCATCCAATTATGCAGTGAAATCGATAGTGCAACAGAAAACTGAAAACTCTTAAAATCACAGGTTTTTACAAGGATAGTAAAATTGACTAGTTGTCAATATTGTATTTTGTTGGTGAATCTAATATTAATTACTTTTCTTTCTATCAAATGGGTCTGTCCAAACCTTCATATCTGTAAAAAATACAAATTATTAATATGGAAATAAACTGACAATAAATACATACAAGACAACCAAAGTTGATTATGGGTGAAGAACCGAATTTTTGTAGTCAACAAGAGGTTAATAATTACAGAACAAGCAGGAAACTCGATAATCCATTCTAACTTATTTTACATGATAGTTTGCTTTGACATAATCTTTTGTTTTATTTTTTATGACAGAAAGGATTCATAAGACTGATTTTAGGTCTGTAACAAAAAAATTGTCAGAATTCAAATGATTTTTCACCCATAAAACTAGTGGAGTTAGTAATAGCTGACACATGACATCAGTTGATATGTTCAAGGTAAACGAAGCAAAGAAAAGAGGAAAGTTCTAAATTCAAATTTAAACAAAGATTTCTAATGCAAAGCTAAGATACTAATTAGCAGCTGTGCAACTGCAAATTATTCACAAAACAATTAAAATCTTCATCATGTTAGGGAAATTTCATAATCTATGCCTTTTTACTTAGTGCAAATCAAATAATTTATTTATCTACTTCTGTTATGTAAAATTTCTCACTTACTTCCTGGTTGAACATCTTCTTGTCGAATACTTGCTCTAGTTTGTTGTTGAATTTCTTCTAAAATACAAATAACAGTTAAAATAACGCATGGTCTTACTTTAGAAACAAAAAATAAAAAGCTGCTGTTAATAAATTTGCTATAGGTATGTTACATACACCCTCTTGGTACCACATAAAAATTCAGAAATCTCATAAACTATCTACACTAAATAAATTTGTCATCATTATTTAAATAGGAATGCCAGAAACCACAAGAATTAAAAGGTTGGCTAAATAAGAAAAATTTGCAGATATACAGTTGTATTTCAGATAAAGCACTTGTTTTTTTAAAAATGTCTACATATTAGAAAAGACAATATAAAAGTCAGCTCTAGCTGTTATTGTGGCTCCATGTTTGCATATTTGAGGTGTTCAATTTGTAAATATTTCATTGCAGTTTTATATTCTAAACAAGCATCTTTCTTTTGTATTAGAACTTTCACTTATTAGACAAAGATATAGTGTAATCTCGGCCTTGAGATCTGTTTGTTTACAATCATAGTAGTTTTATTGGGCAAAGATATAGTACGGTCTCAGCAATGGGATTTGTTGGGACTTGGGTTACAATCACAGTAGTTTGTGTCAATGTACCAACAGACAAGGATTTAGATTTTATATTTAGAATCCACTCAACACTTACTGGGAATCTCGATTACCAATTCAGAGAATATTTTAAAATAAATGTGTACTTCTTTTACAAAATATTATTGAAATGGTACACAAAAAGAAATTATTGATGATAAATTAATAGTAGCTTACTATATTTATTAGGGTTCATCATCGGCTGTATAATAATAGGATACAGTGCTAACGTAGTAAATCCTGCAATACTTGCGATGAAAACGCCGTACTTCCATCCTTTCAGCACTACTGTCATTTTAATTTACTTTTTATTCCTAACCTTTAATTTACAGTAGCAACTTTACATGATGAATATTTGAGGTTACGCAAACTAAAGTAAAACAGCAGTGTTGCCAGGTCGCAGCTGCGCTATTCCGCGAAAGTGATTATTCAAATAAGCTAGGAACTGTCAAAATCTTCTAAATCCAACAATCGTACATTAAAAGAATTTTAAAAAATAATCCATAAACTACCAACTGTTTTTAAAGAGTTGTACATATATCGATTAATTTTACCAAGAATGGTGCGATTATCCGCATTTCCCATCTAATATTTGCTATTTATAGATTATTTTTATTTATTTTTTTAAATATAAAAGCATTTTCATCTAATAAAATTTAATGTTTCAAACGAAATTGCATTTAAGCACAATTTGATATCTACGATTTATAATTCAACAAACTGACCTCGAAAGTGCACTAACTTTTATAGAAAATATAACTATAAAGATAAAAAAATAATTAAAAACTTTCGAAAAAATAAAATTTGGAAATTTCCAAAAAAAACTATAAGTGGCGAAAGTTAAATGGGTTATCTATCTTATTCTTTCACTATAATAAACAGGAAGTCGTAAATAACTCTTTTGCAGATTCTGCAGGGCAAAGTTTACCTTGAAAATATAATTCAGTTAATCTTTCTAATAAAGAATTAGCAAACATGTAATTTATTGCACTTTTGACCCTGTATGAAGTGTCAAAGAATAATCTACTAGAAGGGAATATAATATAAAAACAAAAATCCTTAACTTCTGAAATGCCGCCGTTTGGTTAAGTTTTGTGTAATATATGAGCATGAAAACTTAGAATCTGCTAGTTTTCTGGCTCATAATTTTTTAAAAAGCTAGATTTTCTGCTAAGCGGTAAACAATGGATTTTTACCGCTAAACCACTTTTAAATAATCCAGACTTGACAGAAAAATGGCTTACCTGGCAACACTGTGAAACAGAAAGTAAATTCGACAGGAAGGCCAACAGAATTTTCAAGGTTTCAACTTCAATTAGGTAAAAGGTGGGTAAAAGTTTGACCCTAGCCCTGTACAATAATAATTGTTAATTCCCTAGAATTCCCAGTTGTTTCCAATTTCTTATTAACCATACTATTAACTATAAAAACCAATAAAAACAAGCAAAATGTTTATTATTATTATTATTGATGTACTACCTTCGTAAATTTTACAGCAAAATTTAATATAGTTGCAACTATTATTGATAATTTATGGAGATGTATGTATTTTGAAACAAGCTATGAAGTGGTTTACCAAAGTTTGTTTATGTTCATAAACAATCAATGCATTTAACAAATGCGTAAAACAAACAATAACAACATTGATTTATCATTATTCAAAGTGGTTTAGTGTTTGAAGAGTTTTTAATCAACTTGCTATTATGGTAATGCATCGAGCATTATTTACCTGGTTTATACTCTTGGTATTTTTCGTATTATTGTGTTTACGATTAGAATCAAGAACTCACTGGAATTGGTTTATAATATTTCTTCCGTTGTGGGTTTACGATGCAATTCTTTTAGTGTACGCCCTATTTAATATTGTGATACATTGTAAACATGAAAACATTAGGACTTTAGCAAAGAATAAAAACAATTTATTTGTGCTGATAGTTATCTTAAAAATCGCAACTCAAATAGTTATATGTCTTAAATTGGAGTATGTATCATTGAATTTATCAGTATACCATATTTTAATACCACTATGGATACTTTTACCTATACTTCTTGTTGATGTGTCTTTTACATTATTTAAAAATACAAATAATTATTGATGTATATGTAATGTTATTAAAATAAATTGTCTATGTATGTTTTTGCTGCATGTCTTTAAGTATCACCTTTTTACACATGGGTACCTACTTATGTTTTAGAAACTATAAGTTCGAATTTTGTAAGCAATTTATTTGTGACTAAATTTGCCTGTAAATGCACTAAAATGAAAAACATGTCTAAAAGGTTTTGGGTTTTCTAATTCAATAGACATTTTTAACTGATTACAAAATCATTTACATTTAGAAGTTTATTAATTTGATAGAAATGCCATTTTGGGTTTTGTTAGAGATTACCGAGAGTAACTTTCTGATCATGCAGTATTTTATAATGGGGAATTTCTACATAATGTGCATTAAATAAAAAGTAATGTGATTGCATAGCAATCAGCCATCTGAGTGATTGTTTGCCATGGAGATAATTGTAAAAAGCAGTCTGCATAAACTCCTGAGTCATAAATAAAGTGATGATTGTGTTCTAATGTAAACTGGACTTGAAGCAGGGACTACTAACTATTGTTCTGCAGAGGGAATTACACAACAGTACCTAATGACTAATGCACTCAGAAGGTTTATGGTTGTAACTAGTATCAAAGATCATTTCAAGGGGGAAACCATGCTTTCACATTCATAACAGATTTATTGCAGGAATAAAATTCATTCATTGAAACTGTGTAAAACATAAGTAAACAAAACCTACCACATACCACTTGCAACTTCACAGAGAAGTTTGCAAACATGAACAGTTATTGCCATAGGTATACATAAAAGATACTGAAATCATTTATTACAAATTATTGAAACCAGCAGACGAACAAACGCTCAAGATGTTTATATTCAATGACTAGACAGTAACAAATTACTCTTTCACCAGTACAGTGCTCAGTTACATGTAACAAGAAACACTTTATATAAGCTAATGGAATGGAATCAATGGAATACAATAGGATAACAATTTTGGATTAGCAACAGTAGTTCTAGTTTATGATGTCTTGAAAGAATGTTAGTTTAACAATACTTAATTCTCCTTAACTAGGTTTATCACATTATATGGACACTTTTCAAGTTTGTATTATTATATTAATATAAACGCGAAGTAGTATAGGTATAAACATAATATATACCGCATTACATGTTACAGACAGGTATTGAAAATGTAATACGGTAAGCTGTAAGTGGTTAGGATACAGTGCTTAATTTTTGTCTAATATTTAATCATCGGTGGAATGTGAAAGCTTTTTATAAGCTTTTTATTGACAATGAACATTCTGTATACTTACAAGGTAATGCAGATGATCTGGCAACGTTGCTTTTTTTGCTTTGACCGCTGTCATTTTGATTTTTAAATTCACTAGGTTAGGAATTACTTAAAAGAGTGTGGTTATGATACACCGCTCAGGCTACGGTGTAGTTATGTTAGAGGTTAGATAAATAAAATATGATTTCAATCGCATTTCTGTTTATATCATGCGTGAAATTATTGTTAATCCCATCTTAGTAAGTATTCTGATAAATATACCCTAATATTTCATCAAGCAAATTTTATGTAATTTGTAGTCATTCGACTGACTTTGAAGTCCATAGAAACTGGCTAGCAATTACTCACAATCTACCTATAAGCAAATGGTATTTTGAAGATTCTTCAGAATGGACATTAGATTATCCACCGTTCTTTGCTTGGTTTGAATATTTTCTAAGTCATTTTGCAAAATGGTTTGATATCAATATGTTAAAATTGGATAATCATAATTATTCTTCTTTTAATACAATCCTCTTTCAAAGACTTAGTGTAATTGTCACTGATGTGGTTTTTGCTTATGGTACTTATCAGTAAGTATACTGCTGTGTTATAATTTGGTAATAATACTCTTGTTTATCAGATTATTTGAAACTTCTGTCCAATACAATATAATCACTTTTATTTTCCCACTTATAATTCATTACTAAAAATCTATTGAATCTTTAATACGTAAGTTTAAATCTTTTGCAGATGTACTTTGGCATTTAACAGTAGTTGGCGAGCAAAAGTAGTATTACCATTATTGTTACTAGCTAATGTTGGTTTGTTGATGGTTGACCATATCCACTTTCAATATAATGGAATTATGTATGGAATATTATTGATGTCATTAGCAAATATGTTTAAGGTAATATCTACAAAATATTAAATTTATTTGTCAGTTTAAGGTGTCTTTTGTGTATCATCGTAAATAATTTCCGTTTTTAAAAATTTTTAACATAAAACTAGAATGTGTTTATAAGTAAGATGTTTAATATTTTAGGAGCGATATTTAAGTGCAGCATGTTGGTTTACAGTTTTACTTAATATGAAACATTTATATTTATATGTAGCGCCAGCATATTTTGTATATTTACTTAGAAACTATTGTTTTACAAGTAAAATGTTCATATTTAATTTAAAACATATAATCCAAAGTTTCTCTGTAAAAAACACATTTCGTTTGGGAGCAGTTGTAATCTCAATTTTTGCAATTTCTTTTGTGCCATTTTTACATCAAATACAGCAGGTAAGTGATAGAATTATATAATTGCATGGATGTCAATCTATATCAGATATAAAACATTTTAGGTTATTTCAAGATTATTTCCCTTTAAAAGAGGACTATGTCATGCATATTGGGCACCAAATATTTGGGCAATTTACAATGTAGTGGATAAAGCAGCCATTGTTGCAGGTGAGGTATTTCTATCTCTTTAAAAGGCACAGGAATAATCTGTTACAAAGACACAATTTAATACATGTAAAATTATTTACCATAATGAATAGCAGTTGAAAATTATTAGAGTCCAATGTTCTAAAATGTATTTATTGATACCTTTCTTACAAGTATTGAGAAACTGTACAGTAAAAGCTATTATGAAGCTGATATGATAACAAGAAGTACTATTACACTCACATATTATTACTCACTATCAAATTTAAATCAAAATACAATTTCTTTTAACATTTTTAATAAACATGTACTGTTACAGGAAAAACAATAGGATTAAATATCAATAATACTTTAGCTACAATGACTGGTGGACTAGTTCAAGAAGTTTCTCACACAGTTCTTCCTGATATAAAACCTTTTCTTACCATAGTATTGACTGCTACAGCCATGTTACCAGCCTTATACAAACTTTGGTCTTCAGGTTCTAATGCTTTGAATTTTGTACGTTGCCTGGTTATATGTGGTTTAACATCATTTTTATTTGGGTGGCATGTTCACGAGAAAGCTATATTAATGACAATCATTCCTTTGAGGTAGGCTTATTTGATTAGATACCAAATAGGTTTTATTGTATGAAATGAATAATTGATGGTAATTTTATTTTCCAGCATTTTAAGTGTAGTGGAAGCTGGTGATGCAAAAACATTCCTTTTATTATCAACTGTTGGACATTATTCCTTATTTCCACTTTTATTTCCAAATTCTTTACTATTAATCAAAGTAACATTGTATGTTTTATATTCTTGTTATGCATTTTATAGTTTATTTAAAATGTATCCATTGCATTTATGTAAATATAGTTTACCATTACTTAATTCGTTAGAAAGTTTGTATTTGATTGGTTTAATACCATTGTTTTTGTATGAAAATATTTTCCATCATATGTTCAGTTTATCAGCATCTTTACCATTTTTACCACTAATGTTAACATCCGTGTATTGTTCATTTGGTGTAACTTATTCTTGGTTAAAATATTATATATATTTTTTAAATAAATGTGATATGCCTGTTAAGACTGTGAAAAAGAAAAGATAATATATTACTGTTATGGAAAAGTGAAGTTTAATTTATTGAAAACCATTTTATCTGCTTGATGTATAAACTGCAAAAAATATGTATGGTACAAACTCTTTAATTTGATTATACTTTAATTAGAACATCTAGTAATTTGAACATTGGTCATCTTATAATCTAAACAAACAGAAAATTCCCTATAAGGTCACTTCAAAATTTTATTGCAAAAAAATGTAATGTAATCTTTAGAGACCGGATATCTAGCTTTTATGCTTTTATGCTGTCAGCATAACGTTCGGGTGCATTTAGTGGACATTCTCATAGAGATTTAAGGACTTCCAGTAGCAATTTTAAGATATATATGTCGCCCTTTGTAGGAATTTGTTCCACATGTTTGTAAGGGACAAAAAATGGGCAGACAGGAAAGCAAGCTGTCAGCTTTGTTGTTTGATTTTCATAAAAGATACAGAACAAAAGTTAAGAAATTCCAACACATTTTATTTCAGTCGTTTGTTGTTTGTTAAACCGTGCTAAACTGTGTTTATTTGCATATGTGTGCCTGTATAAATCTAATTTTAAAAAATGCCGAAAGTAAAACCTACTGTGGAGGAATGGATTAAAGGCCATCCAGGTTTTTATTTTGCCAAGCCTGTGTTAAAACTAAGCTTTTTAAGATTAATATAATTTCTACAATTTAAAATAAATTTTTATTATCCAGATTTCAAGTGATAAAAAATTTAATATAATTCAACACATAAATACTTCTGAACATCAAGAAAAATTAAAGAAACTCAAAGCTCAAACCAATACACAAGTAACCATTGAATCAGCTCTAGCATCAACTTCTATTACAACAAGAATAGACGATTTAAATTAGATTTGTGTGAAATGATGTTGAAGTCAAACATCCCTCTGAATAAACTACAAAACAGTACATTTAAAAATTTCTTAGAAAAATATTGTAAACGATCAATTCCAGATGAAAGTACCATTCATAGAAATTATGTTAGTACAGTTAATACTGAAATGTTAAAAAAAATTAGGCAAATAATTGGAAATAATTACATTTGGCTGAGTGTAGACAAAACTACTGATTCCTGTGGTCGTTATATTGCCAATTTAATCATTGGAGTGCTAAATGAAGAAACTTCATCAAAAGGATTTTTGATAAGTACAAAAGAATTGGCAAAGACCAACAGCAACACTATATCTAAATTTATTCAAGATTCATTAGTAAGTTTTTTTTTACCCGAAGCTGTGCCAACAGAAAATATTATTAATGACCAGCGACGCTGCTCCATATATGATAAAGGCAGGCTCTAATATGAAAATATTTTACGAAAATCTGATTCATGTTACCTGCATAGTTCATAGTATAAACAGAATTTGATGATTTTTGTTAAAGCTCCGTTAAGAGTGTAATATTTTAAAGACAAATTCCCAAATACTCCACTACCTCCACAACCGGTATTAACCCATTGGGGTACTTGGCTAGATGCTGCTGTTTATTATGCTACTTATGAAAGTTTTAAAACTGCCGTTTTTGACCTAACAGGTAAGAACAGTGCAGCTATCGAAAAATGCCAGACTTTTAAAAAAGGAAGAATTAAAATGCAATTTAATGTTTTTAAAGGCGAATTTATATATTTTATGAGTCGAATAATCACAGGACTAGAAGAGCATGAGATGCCATTAAACAACGCATTGCAGTTAGTAAATAATTTTAAAATGTCTAAATGCCGTACCAGGGAATATCGGTGACGTCATTAAACAAAAAACAACTAGTGTTTTCAAAAAATGAGGGATTCCAGACAATAGTTAGTTAAAAAATTATGTCAAAAGACAATCTATTATTCAAAGATGACCTTAAATGAAATATTAAAAAAAATATTAACGCAGCTCTAAGATGGTCGGCTGAAGTGAATCTTTACTCTTACAATTTATTACTTCTATCATTTTTAATTTACTAATAAATTATAAAATTTTGGCATAATGTATCGTCCACGTTTGCTGCAATTTTTGATCCTGTTCCTTATTCTTGGTAAGTGTACTAGTGTAATATTTGCCATTTTATAACTGGATCACGTTAAATAAGGGCTATTGTTTTGATTTAATATAGTCAATCAAAATTTTCGTAGGTGTCTTGTCAAGAGACATAATATATGCTAATTATTGACATACATCTAGCAAAAAACGTAACCGAATTATTTAGTTCGGTGCACCCGAACTGCTAACTTGCCCAAAAGGGTTGTCTAAGTTTTATGATGGGTAGATAATCCTAGCTCGAATTGCTAACTTTTAAAATTCTGTTACTCCCGCTGAGGACTGCAACCCTTAACGAGTGTTT
>VTPC01091068.1:300039-331980 GCA_011009095.1 Ignelater luminosus | reverse complement strand
TTTTTTTTTTCCATAAAAAACCTAAGGTTTTCGTAATTTCAAGTAAATAAGACTTACTATAAGCCCATATCTAAAGGCAGGGCGATATCCCCACCTTAGGAAATAAATTTTCAGTATGCCTTACGCAGGTAGTTGAAAAAAGGAAGCACCTGCACTAAAGTTAGCAATTCGTGTTTGGATTATCGACAAGCAGTTAGCAATTCAGGTTAGGGATTATAAGCAGGTAGGAAAGAGTTAGCAATTCGTGATTACCCGTGTACGTACATTGATATAATACTTGGTAAATGCTCCACCGCTGGCACGACACATCACCAATTCTTTTCATGACGTATCAACTAACTGATACCGCTCCTTGGTTATTTCATACGATCCCGGTTTCACATTACGGTTCTTTTTTTTTCAAGTAACTGATGCTATTAAAGTTAAATGTTTTTGATTCAGAGTGATACTTTTAAACTTTGATTATGCTGGAAATTATTGATTTAACTAAGAAGTGATTGTTTAAGTATAAAACCAAATCTACTAAATATGATGATCTTATTTTATGTTCGCTTGTGCTACGTTATGATCTAAGGTTACGGACTTATGTAGGTAGTATTCTTTTTCGATTTTAGTGCCGTGGCCTCCATTACCAGTTTACATTCAAGTGATTGATTATTGTCTCAACTTAGGTTGACAATTGCAAGATGTCTAATAACAAATAAACCTAATATTTTTATAAATGGGTTTTGGAACCTTGATTCCGTTTCCAATTCGATTCTTTAATTCTCATTTGGACATTAATAAATTTTATCTCAAAGCTTTCGATACGGATTTCGGTTTCACTGTTTTTGTTTTTACTGATTCCGATTCCGATTATGCTTCTTAAAACATTATTGATTCCGTTTCCGACTCGGCTTCTTTCAGATTCAGATTAGGACTCCTGCTAATAAGTTTGTCGGGGTTGTCTTAAAACACCCTGTACAATATACTTTCAGGTCTGAAGCACCCAATATACTTGTGTCTTACAAAATGGGAACGCTTTATCTATCTAATATCTTATAGATTCTAGTAATTATAGTCCAGTCAACGAAAGGGTTGTAGAGGACATGGAAGAGGGGAGAATTTTTCTCTTGAGGAATGTGTTAGGGGTAGTTAGGAGGCAAACATAGTAAAAGTCCCCGCCCCTAGCCATGCCGCTTCAGGGGGGAGGGAAGTGGAAAGGTCTCTTTTTCTGGTTCTTCGCTTATAACTCGGAAACGGTGCATTGTACGGTAAAAAGTATTCCTTACAAAATAAAAGATAATTAAACTTCCTACAAGAATGTTTATATTCATTTTCTTTCTATGTATTACAGTTTCTGAGATATTCGCCAGCGAAAATCGATAATTTTTTTTGTTTCATATTCTTCGTCAAACTTGTCCTTCTAACTCCTTAGCCTTATGTTTTCAGAAAGGTCGTCAGACAAGACGTCGTAAAGCATTACACCTTCTTTATATCTTCGCTTATAACTAAACTGCAACAGGTCAGAAGTTACAGCAATTTGAAGTTTTCGGATAAATTTCGTGATTTCTCAAAAAAACTACGCTTTCGTTATTATCGTTATTTATGTATTTAAAAACAATCTTACCTAGCCTTGCCAAATTCCAGTTTTTTTATACATAAATAACGATAATAACGAAAGCACAGTTTTCTTGAGAAATCACGAAATTTATCCGAAAACTTCAAATTGCTGTAACTTCTGACCTGTAGAAGATAAATTAGTCAAAATACATATTTTCGAAGGAAACGTAATGCTCTACAACTTCCCGTCTGACGACCTTTCTGAAAACATAAGGCTGAGGAGTTAGAAGGACAAGTTTGACGAAAAATGTGAGGTAAAAAAAAATTATCGCTTTTCGCTGGCGAATATCTCGGAAACTATAACACACAAAAAGAAAATGAATATAAACATTCTTGTAGCAAATTAAATTATCTTTTATTTTGTAAGGAGTACTTTTTACCGTACGATGTACCGTTTCCGAGTTATATGCGAAGAACCGAAAAAAGGGATTTTTCCACTCCCCCTCCTGAAGCGACAGGGCTAGGGGTGGGGACTTTTAGTATGTTTGCCTCCTAACTACCACCAACACATTCCTTAAGAGAAAAATATCTCTACAACCCCTTTTCGAGAATTCATTGACTTTTCTTGCGAAATCACGAAATTTATCCGAAAACTTCAAATTGCTGTAACTTCTGACCTGTCGAAGATAAATTAGTAAACGTTACATATTCTTAAAGAAATTCTAATGCTCTACAACTTCCTGTCTGACGAATGTTTCGTAAAACATAAGGCTGAGGAGTTAGAAGGACAAGTTTGACGAAAAATGTGAGGAAAAAAAGTTTTTCTAAAATTATCGATTTTCGCTGGCGAATATCTCGGAAACTGTAACACATAGGAAGAAAATAAACATAAACATTCTTGTACGAAATTTAATTATCTTTTATTTCGTAAGGAATACTTTTTACCGTACGATGCACCGTTTCCGAGTTATAAGCGAAGAACCGAAAAAAGAAACCTTTCCACTCCCCCCCCCCTGAAGCGGCAGGGCTAGAGGCGGAGACTTTTAGTATGTTTGCCTCCTAACTACCCCCAACACATTCCTCAAGAGAAAAATTCTCCCCCCTTCCATGTCCTCTACAACCCCCTTTTAGGTATTCATTGACTGGACTATTAGCAAAGTTTTGTTTGCGTTGTTTAGTAACTGAATAAAATATTCAGAGAACACTTTAATTTGCCAGAAGTGTATCTTCCATCTTTCTATGAAATATATGATAAATACGGTAGCTGCAGTGGCTAACTAAAATAAAGCAACAAAACCCTTTCGGTAATAAGCCTTGCGCGGAGTAAAATTTCTATATACGTACATACCCAGTAAACACAGGTGTGACATTAATGTAACAGGTACATACCAACGAAAGAACGAGCACTACATCTTTCGATTACATCTTATCGATGTAGCTGGTACGTCAATACTATGACATCGCAAAGGAGTACTCAGGTTAAACCGCCAGCGCGTAATTTCAATCACATCAGGTAGATATCAGGTATAAAGTGTAGCTGGGACGTCAAGACTACGACATTGCAAAGGATTACTCAAACTACGTCGGCAGCGCGTAATTTCGAATACATCAGGTAGACGACAATGCTATGACATTGCAAAGCCGTAATTGCAATCACATCTGGTAGATGTAGGGTATACGCTGTATTTGTTACATTCTTCTGCCTATACTTATACGATAAATGCTAATGACGTAACAATAATGCTTGTTTTACATATACTTGATTTATAGAAGATCTTCACTATTTAGAACACTGGTCGCCCAATTGACGTTACGTTTTCAAGTCTTTATGCGCTAATTCTTGGTAAATAATCTTCTTATACATGTCTGAAATAATTATATTTTTATATTCTACATTCAATAGTTTCATAATGACGTTTCTTATAAGGTTATAAGTTCATAAGAAAATTATACTGACATCTGTCAAAATTTATTGTAGAATATAATCTCAGACATGACTAAAATTCCACAGCAACCGCGATCCAGACTTTTTAAAGTTTTTTTCTTCAGGAATACTCACTTACAAAAATACTAATCTAAAGTCATTTTTAATTTTTGCAATTAAATCTCTTATGCGTTTTCCTACATGTTTAAGGCACAAAATAATATAGATGATATTAAAATATTGTTGAATTCTAACATAGATTAAGTCTTAAAATATACAGTGATAAAGAAAATTAACATAAAAATAACTTCTTATTTCCATAATTTTTTGGGCAATTTCGATCTTTAAGATTTTACTTGATTTTGCTGTATGGCCAAAAACCACAGCAATATTTATGTAATTATAGTATTTTCTATATAAAAATCACACAGTGAAATGGATCTTTTACAGATTGTGCCCCGCACAAAAGCACCTGACCAGGTAGGGACCATTCCAAGATGATAAATAATAATAAATTTTTATACAATGCACTTATTCTGAAGTGAAACTTTACTAAATAATATATTGAACGACTTATAAACAAGTAGTAAAGGGGTAAAAATCAATATTTCCTTATTTAAAGTCAGGTATGAAGAATTCAAATAATAGTAAATAATATTCCGTTATTTTAAAGTTTGCTTGATTCACCTGTCAATGTGAAAGGAGTTTCAAACGAAATTTATAACTTCCTTCTTAGACGTTTTTAGGAAAATTTTGTGTTTACTTTACAAATGAGAAAGAGAGGGACATGGTCCTTTCTAAGAATGTAATAAAAGTATTTAGCCCGTCTGCATCTAAACAGTAAATTCTTTAAAGAACACCACTGATTTGGTTCCCTGCCTTCGTTCGGTTCGAGTAAATTCATTCCACAGTGTTCCGCAGTTTTTGTGCAAATTTGTCTGGTTTAGTGTCGTTAATAGGTAAGTTTAAATTAGTAATATGTAGTATTTGTACTGATTCTTGTATTTTTAAGGATAACAACTTACTGTAAGCGAAATGTCTAACAGAATAAAGTAAAAACTGTTTAGTACTCTATCAACTAGACAAAAGTACCGTAGATTAAGGCAGTACAAAAATATTATGAAAGCAAAACATAAATTACAATTATTCAATAATAAAAATGACAAACCATAATAGAATCTTTGACAAAATTGAAAACAATACTATGAAAGAAACTTTGATCAGTAATAATAGTATCAATGAGAATAATAGCAACACAAGTAGTTTTAGCAATACTAACATTTTAAATTCTGATATTACGATTAATCAATCAATCAAAGATCAGAGGTAGAGCAAATGTTGCCAATAGATACAAAAGAAAGTTTTGGAGAATTAGAAAATTAAATAAAGAACATGCGGATTTGTTTGTTACAAATAATTATTTTTGTTCATTTGTTTTCTTTTTTTTTTCAAGAAACTCTTTTTATGTAAGATAGGTGGAGTTTGCTATAAAAACAAGATCTCCAGAATTTAAAAATATGTTCTAACCAACGAATTTGCTGTTATTCGTGGTTATTCGCGATTGCGTCAACGTGGGAATCTCCAAATGGCTGGAACCAAGACGATGAATATCGGATAAAGGTATTCTTTTTATCGTAACATTTATAGCTCGCATATATAAATTGTTTTGTTTTTCAGAAATTGAGCAATGTTGTTCCGAGGGACTACGCCATGCTGCACAGAGATTAAAAAGGGACTAGAAGACAAACACGAATTAAGTGTGTTTTGGAATTGTTTTGTATTTTTTCTTTTTTAAAAAAATTTAATAAAACTTTTATTCCAAGTATTACTTTTAATGCATTTTTCTTAAAAAATAAAGTACTGTGTAATATCATTCAAACTAATTATGTTACTAGACTATTCCTTTTGCAATGTATGTCCTTGATCTTTTCTTAACTTTAATTCCAAATTTTTACTTTTGTTTAAAAACGGAATGGCAGTATTCCTAAACTACAGGTCTATTTGATAACAAATTTGAATGATTTAAGAGATTTTGGAATTTCTGCACCACCAAGATTAAGGCCTAGTCTTTCCACCTTATAAATTTATCGGTCAGATAACTTGAGACTTTTCTTACTTGGGCAAGGTCAATACGTTGTATTAACTTTTGACTAATTTATTTTGGTCTTTTTGCAACCTCTATAGACTAGAATAAATTGTTCGGAAGCTTGGAAAAATGTTTTGGGTTACGTGGACGATAAATTTCCAAGGAGGTAGAAAGACCAGACTTTAATTAATTAATGGGGCATACTCTTTGTTACGTGTTAACAATGTTACAATGTAGACGTAACGAATACGTAATTTAGCATATTACATAGTTTTTTAAAATTAAACGAAACAGGTACATCGAAACGTAGACATTAGACGAATGTATTCACGTAAAATTATGACGATGTACCCACAAGCTTATACCTAGTCTGAAGCACGATGGATGTTGTCGGCATGTAACAATCGGTACGTAATCGCGATGTACTGCAACGCGTACTGTGTTTTTGACATTACGCGTTATATATAACGCACATGTGCGCAGTGTGCTATGTAACATTAAACAAGTACGTACACAGATAAACTTGCACTGATATCGCTACGATATAATTGTGTTTGCTGGATATAAGGATAAGAGTTGGCAAAGTTGCAATATTGGCGATCATGTATGTTGTCGTATCTAATTTCTGTAGC
This sequence comes from Ignelater luminosus, assembly GCA_011009095.1. NCBI lineage: Eukaryota > Metazoa > Arthropoda > Insecta > Coleoptera > Elateridae > Ignelater > Ignelater luminosus. Next base: position 325,796 of record VTPC01091068.1, on the reverse strand, counting down.
AACCCACAACAAAACAATTTCAAATATTTAAAATAACCGTAATTGGTCGATCGCGAGATTGGTCCGCCAATTAAAAACAATTCTGAGTTTGCGTAACTGTTATCCATATATGTATACAGGGTGATTCTAAATATACGCGAAAAACTTTAAGGGCTTATTCTCCAAGTAATTTCCATCAAGAAGGCTCATATGAACCGTGGTCCGATAATGTGTGATTTCCCAAATATCGGCGTTAAAGGAGGGACGAAGAAACATTAACTTCATTTGTAATATCTAAACCAATCAACATTTTCTTCTGATGTTTGGAGGATGTTATTGTTGAATTTAGGGTTACTGATGTAAATTCTGTGTTTCAAGAATGTTTGCAGACGGTTAAACTAAGGGCGTTACTGCTTTTTCACGTCATAACTCTTTTGTTTTTTCAATTTTGATAAAGCATGATAGGAAATTTAAAATCCTTTACATCTATGGTAGAAATAAAGTATTCTTGGAACAAGTCTCTTATTTTATAATTTATTTTATGTAAAAGCTGAGATGTATTACATTACAATGCAAATATTATTTCTATTTAGTGAGTTTAAAAAGCTTTATATTTATACTTACAGTTTGTATTTTTTATGTCTGTAAAAAACACGAAATACAATAAAAATAAAATGTAGTAGCCAAAATAAAAGTTCCTAATGGTGTTAATAAGACTTAGTTTTGACTATTCAAAACTAGAAGTGAAAAGTTATTTTGCAAAAATTCAAATTAAAGTTTTATTGAATTCAGTTTCCGATATGTACAGACAGCGTTCACGATGTTTCTGGGTCGTATATGGCTGTGGAAGAATGACAGTTTGAGTATTGTAAACCGGGCTATTTATCTATTAATTTGGTTTGTAAAATCTTATTGACGCTGAATGTGCTCTAAGGTTATGATTTTATGACAGTTTAACCGCACGCTGTTATCTTTTTTTTGTAACTCTGTAAATATAAGGAAAACTTGATTTCTTTTTAACAAAACAAAACTAATCGGTATTAAACGCTTATGCAAAATTTTTGATAGCGCAACAGTGCCAAATGCAGCCGTGGGTACGACAATTTTCAAAAAAAAAAGAAAACACTTCCAACCCAACAAAATGAAAGCATGGCCTGTTACGACCCAGAAACATCGTGAACGGGGTATACCTAAAGTTTTAGATAAAATTAGTTTGACGCTACGCATTTCACTTGAATGTTTTTAAAACTTTCCCTGTCTCTACCTCCTGCTAAGAGAGAGAAAAAAAAGTTAATTTCTTTCGGTTCAATTATATTAACAATTTAAATACCAAAATACTTCCACAGAAATCTAATTAGACGTGTTATTAATTTGATTTTAGAAAGGTATGCAAAACGTCGTCTTTTAAATGGAGTTATTAGGAACTTTTATCTTTCTTTAGAAAGTCTTTAGCTTTAGGAGATTTCAGAATCTTAAGTAATATAGTAATAGTTACATATGTATATGATGTGCGTCTGAAATTTATATATCAACTCACAAATTGTAAAGAGTACGTAGTACTTGGGTTAATTTAAATAACTAGTAAAACGTGAATGTAGACATTCTAGAGTTGCTAAATCTAGACCCTAGGCTACAAGATACCCCTGCACGAAATTCATTGCTGCAAGGTCCAGGTGCAGACGAACTTACTCTTCACCAGGTTTATATTATGTAGTTGTCTGTTCTCTGCTTGCACATACTTAACACTTTTTACGTTTGTGTATTGATGTATAATCTCAATGTGCTTTTGCATCTTTTGTATATAAATACATTTTTGTATCGTCTTCCTAGTTTTGCTTTTATTTTCTTTAGGGTGATAAATGATAATACGTGGAGTATAAGATACATACATTACATCATACGCCGACAGTTTGCTAATCCTTAGGTTTCTACATTAGTTAAATGGAGAAATACTACAACAAAATGTAAATAAACAAGACCGAAAGGTAGTAAGCTCTATATGACTCTTAACATATATGAACAAAAACGCCTGCCTGTAAAAAATAAAAAAAATACAAAAATCACTAATTACCCAATTCTTATTTGCATGCTACCTACTGCAGTTAATAAGAAAAACAAAAAAGTAAGTAAATTAATAAAATAATAAGAGTTAAGTATTACTTTGAAATTGAAAATTAGAAAAAAAAGTATTGTGGTTCAATCCCTGAAACATTACGAAATCCTGTCATAATTTAATAGGTATATCATATCAGTCTTTGTGATTTGTAAGGAAATGATAAACTGTCAGCTTAAAGGAGATCAAGGGAATGCATCAAAAATGTATTAAGTAACAATAAATACCATCATAGCTTATTCTTAAAACAGTTTTATAAATGAAAGATCTATTGAGTAATATAATAAAGAAACTAGAAAAGATAAACCAAAAATTTTTCTAAAGTCAAAGGCAGTCAGGGATGATAAATTTAATGCAGAAGAGAAAACGTTCGGTGCCAGCTAAACTAGAAGTGGGGTACTCTTTTAAAATGCTAGAAATGTCTAAATTTATGTATTAATAGAAGTATATAAAAAGAAGAAAAAACTGTAAAAGCGATTTTTACCATATGTGACTCATCATTCCCGAGTACCTTGTACTATAGTGTGATTGCTATAATATTTATAATTAATATAATATGATAAATAATGCTTTAAGTCATAAATTCTTTTATCTGAATCAATCTTTTTACAATCAAATGGCACAAGTTTTCGCATAAATGTAATATACCTACTTATCTAATCTACATATACAGTATGACGTTTGTTAGTAGGACAGTACTCAGCGTATTCTTCCCATGTACAGCCTGTAGAACTGCAACATTCTGATGTAATGGAAGATCCTCCTCGACGGCTTCGAACTATCTGCTGAGCTTGTTTAGGTGTTAACCATGGAAAGTTTACTAAAAATATGTCAACATTATATTATTATTATTATTATTCACTATGAACAATTAGAGAAAAAATACGTAGAAATGAATATATGCATGTTCCTCAAACGTTCTTATTGGATGAGACGTCCAAATAGAGACGCCCGCCGTATTTGAATACGTCCATTTTATCCCTATAAATACTTGGGATGAATTTTGTATTAAAAATGAACATTCAGGATCGAACATCCAAAAGACTTCTATGTAGAAACGTATTTTACGTACATGAAAATTCGAACCAAAACTGTACGAAAAGTAGACATCTAATAGGTATCCAGTACTATACATGTTGTTGGTCTAAGAACTTATAGTTGCATCCCTATACCTCTTATTTTGATTCTGGTGCTACTTTCTGACAACATTACTCAGATTTCTAGAATCTATTGTGTTCAGGTAAGAAGAGTATACCAAAAACACTATAAAGTCTTATTTAGATTTCTTGTTAAATTCATGTTTATATTGGTATGTTCATTCTTAACTATCTTTGAAACTGAAACAGTATTACTTCTTGATCAAGTATATATCAAGATAATGTATATAGACAATTTCATAACAAAAATACATAGTTTTGAATGGCATAATAAGAGGTTGAAAAAATGTTTGAAGAACAATATTGAAAACAGTTAGGCACCTGGATGAGCTTTTGGACTTAAAACTAGGGAAAGTGTCTTTTCATTATCAGATCACTGTTTAAGCTTTGCATGTATGTATACGGTAAAAATTAAAGTTGCCAAAACAAGGATGTTCCGAAGAAAAATCGAAATCTTGGTATTGTGAGTCGGAGAGTTTGTAAAAGGAGTTTTTGGACTATTATCGTTGCTTTTTAGCCATGCTAGTAGAAGAGAAAACATTATCTATTGTCTTTGTTGACCCCAGGAAAATTCTTGATTCTGTTGAAATGTAGGCTATATGGATTCACGATAAGCAACTAAAGAATGACTATACAAATCAATATAACATTACTCGAACGATCTTTACTTATACAGAATGAATATTAAAGAAACGAGCTGGCATAAATGGAAATGGAGAAAATTAGTATTGTGCGGAGAAGAGACTATTGGTATTAGATTTAAGTTTGGGACTAATCTTTAAGAATATGTTACATAAGCAATAACTAATATGAGAGCAATCAATCTGAAACAATTTATCTTATACACAAACGTTTAAGACGCGGTTTTCCATCAAAATCTTAACCTAATTTACTTACAGTATTGTTTTTCATTATCGAAAAAGTTGACATTCTTAGGCTGTTGACTTCTTCGAGTTAAACGATAAATATCTTTTTCACAAGCCCAGTACAAATGTTGAAGAAGCATTTCTCGACATCTTGTATATTTCTCTCGATGCCAAGCTTCTTCCCAATCAGATCTAGTCCTAAAAAATCAAAAATTGTATTTGTTAGAATCTTAATGTATCTTAATACTATAAGTATTTCTAATCTTTTTTTTAATAGATACGCATAATCTGTGTATAATGAGTAATCATTTGCTTTCAAAGTTCTATAAATCTTCTTTGCTATTTGGCTTTTATAGTACTTTTAAAAGTCTTCAACTTTCTTTTTGCTTCATTGTCGGGGTAATGAAACAAAAGCCAAGGTACCGCTTTTAAAGAAAATTCATTAGATTATCTTTAATAGAACTAAAATATTATAATATCTTTCTTGCTGTTTTTAAATAGTTATTTTTGTACTAAGTGCGGGAAAGCAGTGTTTTTTTTTGTAGCGCATGAGAATGGCATTTTTTGCCGAGACCGCCAAAAATCACTGATTTCCCTCACGAAATGCAAACATTTTTACTACAACCTTCAAACATTATTATGTGAATTTTTGGAGTAAATTATACAAAACAAGTGTGCAATGAAAATGCAAAATAATTAAAGTATTAATTTGCAAAAATAAGCAGCAGCACCTAATGTGTCATTTTTGTTTTTGTTTCTCGCACATGTGCGTGAAACATATTTTTTGCGCACATGGGCGTAAAATATATATTTTTTCACGTTCGTTAAAAAAAGTGTAACATTTTTCATTAATTTCCGTTTATAAAGGATGCGTTTGTTTCATCGCGATAGAAGCGTGAAAAAAAGTGCCATAACGGTTCATTTTTTCACGCATTTGAGTGAAAAAAAGTATCGTAACGTGTCATTTTTTAACGCAAAATATTTAAACACATAGGAGGCTACCGTTGTTATGATACACACTGGCATTTGTCAGAAATTAGAACGCATCGATGTGACGCGTCGAGAAAGCTGTTATTGAAGTAGGTAGTTCTTGATTTTTATTACGAACGTGAAAAAAGTTTTGTATGCAATTCGTGAGTAAAATTACTTTTTTTTCACTCGGCGGATTTGCGCACTCGCCTACGGCTCGTACGGCAAACTTTCCTTCTCGTGAAAAAAAGATACACTTTACTCACTTGTTGCATAAATAACTATTTGCTCCCGTGTGAAAAAATGATAAGCTTCCCGTATCCTTGGCGATGCTTAAATCTAACCTTTTTTTGACGGTTGTAGAAAATAGTTATTTATGCAACAAGTGAGTAAAGTGTATCTTTTTTTCACGAGAAGGAAAGTTTGCCGCACGAGCCGTAGGCGAGTGCGCAAATCCGCCGAGTGAAAAAAAGTAATTTTACTCACGAATTGCATACAAAACTTTTTTCACGTTCGTAATAAAAATCAAGAACTACCTACTTCAATAACGGCTTTCTCGATGCGTCACATCAATGCGTTCTAATTTCTGACAAATGCCAGTGGCAGCCTCCTATGTGTTTAAATATTTTGCGTTAAAAAATGACACGTTATGATACTTTTTTTCACTCAAATGCGTGAAAAAATGAACCGTTATGGCACTTTTTTTCACGCTTCTATCGCGATGAAACAAACGCATCCTTTATAAACGAAAATTAATGAAAAATGTTGCGCTTTTTTTCACGAACGTGAAAAAAATATTTTAATAAGTTGTAAGTTACAAAATGGAACACATTTAAAAATATTTATGTAGCAAAAGCAGGATTTCTCGTATAAAAGAGTTTAGATTCCCCCATAATCTGTGATATCTTAATAAACCATCATCCATCAGCGTACAAGTTTCTACCAGACACCGATGTTTTGCTTTGTTTACATTTCCTTCCGTAATTTGTATTGATAATCAATAAGAACGTTGAACGCCCAAAGAAAAAATATTAAAAATTTACCCGTTATGATAATTTCAACTCTTAAAATCAAGAGTGTAGATAATACTAGAAATTCAGTTGCTTTTTACAAAAAAATGTATGATAGCAAAAAAATAGCGAAAAAAATTCTAAATTTAAAGATGAATTAACTGTTACCATTGGTGCCGTATTTTTTTAGGAGGTTTCATCTATTACGATGACGATATTTTAAAAAATCTCACTTTTCACTTTTTTAAAAGAAACTACTTGCAAAAACAATTAAGATTGTATTATAAAAAAATATAATTACTATTCTCAAGTAAACTGTTAAATTACAAAAGGTTTAATAATTAATTATGAAAGCCTGGTTGTAAATCTGGAGACTTTACACTGACCTAAACTCTAACTAATTATAAACCAACTCAAATGTTACCAGGTTTTCTATTTATAGTGTGGTTCACAACGGTCTAGGACATTTCGCCGCTACTCATTCGCCGCGAGCTTCTGACCGCAGACACATTTGTCGCAGATACTTTTCGCCGCGGTAACCATTCACAAGTGTAGCATACTGACACTTCCAATTGAAGATTTTTAGTTGAGGGCAGCGAAGCAGGTGCGGACTCGATTTCAACTTCTTAGCCAATATGGTATTTAATTTACCACATGTTCATATCTACTAAAAACCTAACCTAACCTAACCTTACTTAATCTATCTGTTCTTGTTCTATAAGCTGTTAAATGTCGAGAAGACATAAACTTAGCAATTTGTCAAATTGAACTTAATGCAATACTCCCAAACACAAAAAAATGTTTTGTGCGCCATTCATTTCCTATTTCAGTTTGTTACTTACTGATTATGATTTGTAAAACTACTGTAGGCTTACTTTTATAAATTTCACATTAATTATTACCATTACGTGACAAATTAGCAAAAATAAAGCATAACTTCACATTAGTTCAGATAAATATCTCGAAGTAAATATGTTGGAACTTATTATTTGCGGCGAACTGTCCCTGCGGTGAAACGGGGTCTGCGGCAAACGTCTCCGCGGCGAATGCCTCGCGGCGAAAGGTCCCGGTTCGGGTTCACAAGTTCCATTTTGGCTATTTTTTGCCTGACTTCACCAAAAATTATAATCGAGGTGCCTTAATATTTGGAATGGCATTTAGAAACTTTTCGAACATTTCGAAGTCCCGCGAAAAAAAATTGCAAAAGTTATAAACAAATTCGTAAAAAAAGGGGTTTAGTTTTTTGAAAATATCTCGGAGAATATTGCAAATATCCGAAATCAAAAAAAAAGATTCTTAAAGAACAGGAGATTTCCTACAAAAAAGTCCTGACTCCCGGAATTGTACCACCAATATTTATAACTTTAATTTAGAGGTGAAAATAGGGCTAAAAACGCGTGATCTGGCCGCCGCGCGCGCCGCTTAGTTTGCTCTCTTTAACAAAAAAAACTTTTTTTACCTATTAAATATAAGTATTAAAGAATAAAAAAATTCAGGTATCATTGGGATACATGAATAAACAATAATCCATCGGAAAAAATTTTTTCCCACAATTTGTTTATTAGTTATGCTTTTGCGCGTGGAACTCTGACATTCGAAAAAAAATAAACTCGAAGAATTTCATTATTTCCTAAAAATATAAATTTTCGAACATATCTTCTTTTCAATCTTTTTAAAAATGTGACAACTGTTTGTTTTACGAAAAAGACGTAGCAGTAAAATAAAAATATTAATTCACATTCCACAAAAAACTCTTATACCTGTTGTTTATAATACCAAGGAAATAACGACATATGCAAAATCCTTCAAAAGATATCCCAGTTGCACACATTCCAATATCTTACTTTTCGTCCCATAACAAACGATTATTTTTGACCAGATGTTAATTTTACAATTCGACAATTTTTTTGAATACACTATCAAAATTATTGTTTTCTTCTTTAATTTGTCTTATCATTTTAAATAAATAATATAAACGTTAAATCATAAACTAAATCTTAACAGAATTCCAGAGAAACTAACATAAAACTAACATTTATGCTGAGTCTATATTTTTTACTTTACACTTTACACCTACTCATACTCTTATCTGCATGCTCCTTACTAAGATAATACGATGCCACGTTTATAATTAAAAGTTTACATAATATTCTTTTCCTAATAATATATACATTTCTTGTTAACAAATTTTAATTTTTTGTTAATTCAAATGTCATTTTAAATTTAATTTTCTATTTTTCTATTGCATGATACATTGATATTTAATCGCGAAACTATAAAACAATTTTTCTTTATATTATAACCAGCTTTCTGATTTACGTAGGAGCTTTTCTTTTCTTGTATGTATACACCCCATTAGATTCTGTCATTGTCATCTTTATTTACGGTACAACTGTTTTTAAGCTACTTGGATATAAAAAAGCAACTTTTAAACTAAGATTAATTATAATCAAACTTTCTTAAGTTTGCAAATAGTTATTTAATAAAATAATTTTGTACATCTTCTTTCAAGAATTTAATGAATAGTGTGATGAAATGAAATATTAATTTGAACATAAAATAAAGTTGAAAAACATACAATCATGATTAAAATTAACGTAAATGTAAAATTCTTTATTTATATAATCTTTCACAACTTTTTCATTTTCCGAGATTTTGTAGAACAGAATCGACTTTAAGGATAAGGTGCAACTTAGTGGTATAACTGACATTGTACTATATTTTAAAGCAATAGAGTTATTTCAGTCTAAGTGTTTGGTAATTGTTCTTTAAGAAATATGGAGAATTTCTTTTGCCAATTTTGAAGGGTAGCCAAAACTTGACCTTTTAGATAGAAATCATGCTTAATATTTTATCTGTATTGCTTGAAAAGGAAAACTTGGAAGATCTTACCTTTATTGCATATACAGGGTATTCTAGAAAACCGAAACACTCAGGTTTTCTCTTTTGGACTTTTTGCTCTACTGCCACACTCTCTTGAAAACATGTTTCAGCTAAGATTGTATAACATACTATATTCTAGTAAAAGATTTTAGAGCTTAAAGTGTATTTTTTCGGAATTTTGAAATCAATGTTTGCTTGTAATGAGAATGATTCAATTATATTCTTGTTTTTCATTTTGAGTAAAAATTAACATGTAATAAATTACTTTGCCAAAGACATAATTGAGACTGTATATTAAGTTTTTATATTTATAATTTTAATTAAAACTTAATATTTAATGTTGAGTAACTGTCCTCTGGTTTCATAAAGCGTTTTTAAAGTCAGTACTAGCTAATACAATGTTAAATTTAAAATCTAGCAAACTAAAATTTTGAATTGACATCTCAGTTCTACTACTTCTTATTGGATATTTAATACGTAAAATGAAGTAACGTAAAATTCAGGGTATTTCAAAAACTAGACAAGCTAAAAAACAGAATACATTTTATTGGTCTACTTTCTCTTGTTGAGTTCATTGGTGCAATTGGAATCTTCTTATGTTTTTGAGTTACGGGCGAAATTGATTTTTTTCTTCAATTTTATTTGTTTTGAAAAAAACAAAAAAGAATTGTTAGGAAATTCCTTGTACGATTTAATTTCTAGAAGAAAATAACTACTCTAGAGTTTTGTTTTGTTTAATTGTTTCTTAAAATGGAAATCGTAATAAAATTTTTCAACTAAAAAATCAAACTTGGACAGTGCACAGAATCGAAACAGATGATTTTATGAGGGTGCTTTTTAGAACGTTTTTTTGAGGAGAATTCTAAGTCTTACAAAATAGTTTATATTAGCCTTTGTTGTATCTGGTTTAGTTGGCTAGATATCCGTTCATTAAATTCACAATCTCCGCTTTTCTTCATTTTCCTCTATTGCTCAGTGTCCACAAAAGGTTAAATAATACAAGGTTGATCCCTTATAAAGAACCACAAAGTCCATCATTTTCTGAGTTTCATCTATTTTAAAATTAGTTCTGCGCCGGGTAGCAAAATAATTTGCGGCCAGTTAAGGTCCGGCACACCTTTGTATTCGTATACAGAATGATGTAAGCTATCGTTTAACGTTGGTTTCTTTTTTTACTCGATGACGTAAGTAAATATCACAAAACACACATCTTTTAAGTGGTCTGCCAAGGAGTTGCGGCGGGAAGGTAGGAACACCAAGTTTTTTCTGTAAATATATTAATCATCCCTATTTCATGACATTTAAATTATCCGTGTACCTTATGACGTAAGTGAACATCCAAAGATCGTACCGGAAATAGTTTATTTACTTCGAACGCGGCCAATGCATTTTAGGCACACCAGGATTTTTATGTATGCCTTTTATTATATTTTCACAAGAAACACGAATCTTTCCTGTAGTCTATGGCGTATGTAAAGTAAACTACGGTAGCAGCTCCGTTTCTAATAAGTGTGATCAAGTGTTAAAAAAAAATCGTCAAAGTAGCCCATGGAAAAAATTACGCATGTCGGAAATTAGCTCTTCTCATATTATGTATGTAGAACTACTAAGTTGTTGAGCTACTGAGAGGAAATCCAGGAAATGGGGCAGTGACATTTTTTATTGAATTAGAGCCGGCCTTTAAATAATATTACCTACTAGCTGCCCGCCCCGGCTTCGCACGGGTGGAGTACCTAATGAAAAAAATAAGACAATTTTCCATTTCGAAATTAAATTACGATTAAAATAAAAGAAAAATCTTAAGAATTTATATACTTTATTGTAAAGCTTTGTAATAAACCACATTTTTAGTTTTTCCATTTGGACAGTACAAAAACTTCCTTACATACACTTCGACACTTTCGGCACCCTGCCGGCGGCGCCATCTATTGTATACTTCGGGAACCACTCGAAATGACGTATAAGAGAAAAAAATGTTTTTTTACGTCTTTCCGTACATTTTTTTGGAAATTTTCTTTTATACAAACCTTCTCCTGATAATAACAAACACAACAAAAAAAGAATTATCCAATTTGGTTCAGTCGTTGTGAAGTGATACGCCTTCATACATTTTTGCGATTCATTTTTATTTATATAGATTACAAATAATCAACAGTCAACCTTGTTATTAAATAGGCCGCCAGCTTCATTTAATCTAACTTCCATAGACATACAATTCAGGCGAGATTTTAGCCTGCGTTAAGCATTGAATAAATAATCTAACTTGGTTTTTGAAGGACTTGAATAAAAACGTTTTTCACCACATCTGGTAAATTATTTATTATTTTCTCAAACTAATTGGTTATCCATTGTCGGAAATTGTCTTTATCATCGGCAGTGTATTAAGACTTGAGTTTCTAATGTTTATTTTCAATATTTACCATATTTCTTACTCTAGGTCTTCGGTTTCTTTCTTTTCAAAGACGTAAGAACGCCTCTCTTTTTCTTGTAAAAAACAAGCTTACAATACAACAAACAGTTCTACAAAAATTACCAATATGAATCGCCACTTTTAGGAAATTTTTCTTGAACTCTTTAGAATAAACTCAGTGGCCATTAATTCTTTGCCCATTTATAAAGTAATTTCTATCATTCGGCGTTTGTGATAATCAGTGGAAGCCACAACTTTTTAATTTTAAGTAGTTTAAAAGTTACGTTCAATTCAATCATAGAAACTGACAGGTGTAATTTGGTACTTATCAATTGACATATAAATAGTAACTAGTTTAATCTCAGCCACGTCTTTAAAAATGTCTTTGGGTGTCATGGCAAGCTTAGGTGAAGTCTTTTTTGGAACACCAGTTATATTCAACGTCTTTTTATTACATTATGCCCGATAAAAGCGTTATTAACAAGCTACCTATTCTTTTTTTGTTGTCTCTTAAGATTATAGTATGCTAAATTATGAAAACTGCAAGTTACATTAATATTGTTCTATACCTTTGCTATTATTTAAAATAAATATAACAAACCATATACAGGATGTTTTTAAATTACATGGAACAAATAGAAGCAAAACTTTAAGGCGGCGCACACTGGTCGAAAATGACAAAAAACTGGTCGAAACTAAATAACTCTCAGAATTGCTTAAATATTTTGTATATGAGATGTTATTGGCGTTTCTGCTATCCAAAGTGATGTAGAAAATGGAAATTATTTTATTTATTTGTTTGTTTTATCGTCGAAATTTAAAAACATTTGTATCTGAATTCGTACATTTCGTCTGTCTGTTGGTCTGTTGACATGTTATCGTAACTTTACAGGACATGTTATTTATGAAAACAGCTTAGAATGTTCTCCTGATTACAGATACATAATCGGTATTTCGATATCTCGAATACTTTTTGAGATAATTTAGATCGAATTTCTTTCCTAATTTATTTGTCTTCCTACTATTTGTTGTATATCTTTAAGACGAATATTATGTCGTTTTTCTGAACTATTACACTGCACAAAGTATCAAATATAATATTCATACTGACACCATTTTTAATTTTTTTTTAATAAAAAAGCGATTGAGTTTCAAATTTGTTAAAAAGAATCGTGTTTGCATTGTTTGCGAGTGCAGTTCAAACATGGCAATCTGATTTTCGAGTAAATTCAATTTTCAACGAACTTCAAAGGAGTCCTTACTGAATTTGCGAAGTCTGTCTGTCGTTTGTCTGTCCGTCCGTCCGCATTTTTCTAAATTTTGAAATTTTGACTTCAGATTTGGATTCTACATCAAAAACTAAAAACAATGTGCTGTCTTGGTTTTTCCGGCCGCGGAAATTCGAAAAATTTTCAAAATTTTTTTTTTACTTTAGAATCGTATTTTACATCAAAAAATAAGAGAAACGTATACTTTTATCTTTTTGATATCACCTCGGGAACATAGTCGAAATAGCAGCCAAAATTTGAAAAAAGTTACAAAACGGAATTCGTTGTGGTTATGCTTTGCATTCCCAAATGTTTTATTCTACAATTAGCTCACCGATACCAAAGTATCGGGCTTCAATTTTAACTAATAAAGTTTATTTTTGGACATTTGGTCAGTGGCGTACTTATGGGGAGGCGGAGGCCGGGCGGGGGCGGTCCGCCCCGGGCCTCATTTTGCACTTACAAATAACTATTGTTGTTTATACTGTTTAATCTTGGATTAAACAGATTATTCTTCATTTAAAACATAATGCCAATTTTCTATAAAATTAAATCAAATCTAATATTTCAACATAAATTATTTTCAATATAGAAAGTTTCTAGGTTATTTGCAACATATTAAAAGAAGTGCGTCACATTTCATTGTACAGGAATGTACCAGTCAGCATGTCTACAACTAAAGTGTATCGACTTACACAATACGAGTGTAGATAGATTTACTATGTTGTACTATAACGTATTAAAAGTAAATAAAGAAAAGTCTAGGTCAGTAAAAAGATAAACTAATTGTAAACTAAAATTGCGGAATTATATATTTTATGTTACTAGATTTGTAATAATTTGTTATAATGCATATTTGTTATTTTTTCTGTGTTACCTAGTTTGTAATTTGTTATTAATGTCAGCATGTCAATATTGTATAAAAAGAAAATTTGGAACGTAATAAAACAGTATCACTCATTTATTTGGTTTTTACTCAACAAATGTATTGCCGGTAATAAGCCGTTACTACTACCTTAATGAGATTGTGAGGCTGCGATCTTAGCAATACATCACACAAACTTATTCTCAAGTTTGTTCAATACTTTTACTATTTTTTCGAAAAAAAAAAATGAATGCGCTCCACATTAACTACAAGTCTAAGATTCGAAAAGTATAATAAATTGAATATATACAGAATATTTGAACAATAGATAAATTTAAATGTATTTCTGCTTGTTCTTTTTATCGATTACTAAAAAACCCGCAAATTTTCGCAGCTGATTTTTACTTCCTCAAAAAATGTAAACTTTTTCTCATATTACAACATAAATTCGCATGGGACCACAGGGGATAACATTTTCAAATTTCAAGATGAATAAAGAAAACTCGAACATTGTTCAGCTAACTATGAACATTGAATTTTTCACAGAAATCATACTAAAAAACTGCAGTAACTATGATACTGCATCGTGCTTGAAAGACTATTTCGTGAGTACAGTAGACAATTTTGACGCTTTTCTAATTTAGCGAGATACACACCTTCAAAGCAATGGTTATTATTGGGCTTAGTATGTATGCTGTAAAAGCACTATCTTTCAAGTATCATTTATAACAGAATGTATTGTAATATGGATAAATTAATTACGAATACTAATTTTTGAATGTTTAGTTGTAAATATAAATATATTTAAATTTCATTCTGCGTAGATTCATTTTTTAGAGTTTTGGTCGCTTTTTACCTGCCTTGTATTTGTTCCATACATGTCAGAAGCACCCTGTATATTCTGAAAGCTGATAAAACAGCAAATTCAGGACGGTATGTCAAGATCTGCTATAATTGCTATTTAAACAATTACTTCTTTCGTTATAATTCGAAAACAATTAAAGAAAATAAGAATTTAGGGTAGTTACTTTATTTTAGACATCAAACTATACAAAGAAATTCCCAACGATTCTCTCCATTTTTTTGTCATTTGATAAAATTCAAAGAAACTTAAAAACAAAAGAAGATATTTAAGTTCTGTTGGCACCAATGAGCTCGACAAGAAAAAGTAGATCAAAAAGGTAAATTCGAGTTTTTAGATACCCTGCATTTACCTCAAATCTGGGCCATAGTGTACACTTCTATTGAAGCCGAAAACAAGTGACTGGATAAGTTAAATAAATAGCAGCTACTTGTATCATATGGTCACAACAGGGATCGCAGGGCTGTGTCTTGCCTACGAAATTTTCAAGTTTTGATTAAAGTTGAGAATTCTTGTTTTTATTGCTTCTATTCTTATTAAAAACCAAAATTTAATTTGTTTTTTATTTCTAATAAAATTAAAATGCTACTAAAATTATGTAATCTTATTGAAAACAGCCTTAATGGCGCGACTCCGGGGCGGCATCAATCGAGAACAGTGGAATTTAAGCTGTTTTATTTTTAATTTTATAAACTTTTAAACCAAACTCTCAAATCTAGAGCTATAGTTAGATTATCGGGAAATACAAAACGGTATTTTTGATGTTTTAGTAAATAAAGTGGAAAGTAAGTAATTACTACTTGTAGCAATTTTTACAATATTTTTGTAAGGAAAACTCAGTTTAATTAAAATGGTTAAATCTGTTTACGCTTTGCATTGTTTTTGAATTATTTATAAATTAATTGTATTTTTTAATTTTAAATCAAGAAAAAGTACTTAATTTAAATAAAATCCTATTTACTTAAAAAGTATGGTTTTGTTCTTTTTAGAAACAGGTTCTTACGTTTTTGAAAATTATGTTGTGTTACTGACAGGATACAAACTAAACAAACTATGATGAAGTTTACAGCTTCTTTAGAATTGTTTCTTTCTTTTTTGAATCTTTACATCAGTTTATTATGCATGACATTTTATATTGATTTATCCCATGTTTAGTAGATACATTACTTCACCTATTACCATGATTATCACTATTTTTATAAATATAACATTTTGAAGTACAAATGGATGGTGTAAAGTCAACTTATCACAAATGTATTCTATTGAACACTTATATACACCTTATTAATTGGCGACTAATGATTTTCAACAGAAAGAATAAGTAATAATAAGTCGCGAATTCAATTGGTTAAAAGTTATGAAAGATGCACGTTAAGGAATTTAAAAAAATTCTTATAAAATGAATAGATTCTGACTATTAAATAAATAACACTTGTTAAAAAAATTAAATTAATTAAAACATTAGTAATGTATATGTAAGTGAACCATTATTTTAATTCTGTAAGAATAATTCCATAATTTTGTTAGATATACCTCAGAAAGTTTATATGGTAAACCGTAAAACTTCATACTTACTACTTTGAAAGTTTCCGAAATTACTTTTGTTGAATTTAAGGAACGTCTTAAAGGAAAAAACAATAGTTAATAAAAAAATTACCTTTGTCGGAAGATATCTTCTAATTCATTATCTCTAGAGATGGTTGCATCCGCGGCATCAAATATTACGCAAATTGCGGCTACTGTTGAAACCGGAAGCCACATCTAAAGCAGATTTTTATTTATTGCACATATTCAAATTTCTAGATAAAAACTTTAACTCAATATTACTTGTCTATGTCTTACATTTTCGAAGATGTTAATAACTTCGTCAGGATGTCGAACCCGTAAGGTTGTTGAAAATCCACTATCTAAATCTTCCGCCATTTGACGTATGGTTTGTTTCCTGTAGCGCAGTCGCCGTAAAGAACTACAGAAAAAGCTATTAAATTAACTTGTAAATAGTGGACACTGATTGACGCCATAAATTTTGTAACGGACGCCTTCTTTTACGATTTCTGAGAAGCTTCAGTACAAAAGCCAACAACTGCGATTTTGTTGATGTTTTTCTCAAGATTATTCAGTATTTTATAGATGCGTAGGATGTATAAGTAAAATAAAGATACTGATAAAATTATTGGGCTGGCAAATTTTAATGAATTTATTACTCATTAATGGAGTTGTGGGTGTTAACGCTCGCAAATGAAACTTGATTAATGTTGCATTTGTGTGAAGAATATAGAATGCCTCTTTTGTTTTATTCTTGTAATAAAAGGTGCTTTTGAATCAAAATACCTGAATAAGCTTTATATAAACAAGTACTGATTTTGCAACAACAAATTGACCAACATTTATAAAATTCTTAGAAATCTAGTTGTGTTAATTACTTTATCAAGCTTAATTATTACGTTATAGTAATAAAAGTTTATAAGTTGAGCCACGAATATTATAGAACTAAAGTTTAAAGTTTAAATGAAACTTTTTTCTAATACGCTTCCCCACGGAGCTTGTTTCTCTAAACTCGAAAGTTTTGTTAAAGATTCTTTTTTTTTAATAACTCAAAAGTAGTTTACATGCTACGGAACAAAGCTTGATTTACGTTCATTGCTTATTTGGGCCTATATGAAAAAATTGGATCTAACCCAAGGGGGTTGTAGTGATGAAAACCGCTTACACTACGAGAACCTTTTCGCCGATGGGAATATTCGAAATTTAATGCCTTAACGTTAAAAGCTTAAAAAGCAATAGTTCTTGTCTTTTGTATACTTTTATTCTTGGCAAAAGTGACTATTTTGTGGAAAACACCCAAAAACTAAACAAAAAGCTAGAAGATCAGATTTTTCAGATTCAATATTTAGTTAATATGTTAATCATTGGAACAATATCAAATATACCAAAAAGGTTTTACTAACTTGAGAAATTTCCAATAATAAAGAGATTATAACAAAAGGTAACAAAACTTGGTCTTTAGAAGTTAAAATGGAAACAAAACTCTTAAATATTTTTCTAGATAATTAAGGTGTATTAAAATACCTACTTAACTTTCCCTGAGAATGATGTAAACATGTAAGGTACATCTGACAGCTGTTTTTGCTCGGAATCGTCTCTTGTTCTTGTCATTCAAATCTGAATTTTTATTTGAGTGACAAGAACAAAAGACAATTCCGGGTAAAAATAACTGTCAGATGTACCTTACCGAACGCAGAGTTTGTCTTGATTCATTCAACCTTATCTGTTTAAACCACCCTGTAGATAGACAGATAATAATTTATTATAATATACAGTGTGTCCAAGATAAGGATGCACAGCATGGGAATCTTGGAAACGATAAGAGACACAGCATCGGTTAAATGGGATGAAAGTTTGCTATTTATAGGACCTTTCTGTTGGCGTTTGCAAAATCTAGATATCTTGGTAGTTTCAGAGATATTTAAGAAAAAAGTGAATTTCTCGATTTTTGTTATTATTTCTTCTTTCCTTTATTTGAAGAGATATCGGAAAACTAAAACCACTTTTTGTTCTCTATTAAAATATGCTAACAAAATTCCTGTACAACGTTTCGGTTTCGAGTAACCATCATCAACCTCATTTTTTTAAATAGGCTAAAAAACAATTAAAAATTGTTTTGAATAGCTCTTGTTGTCACGATTCAAATGATGTAAACATGATAGGGTTATTTTGGTTTTGATTTTTTTAAGTTGAACGCTGCTATGACCAACTGTAACAATTGCTGTTCATCTTCAGAATTTTGATTGCGCACATAATTCTTGACATAATTCCAGAGGAAAGAAATCTCACGGTGTTAGATCAGGATACCAGGATACTGCAGAATGCATTAATTTATTGCATAAGAAATCAAAATAACCGTATCATGTTTACATCATTAGAATCGTGAAAACAAGAGCTATCCAAAACAGTTTCCAATTGTTTTTCCACCTATTTAGAAAAATGAGGTTGATAACGAAAATCGAGAAATCTACTTTTTTTAAATATCTTTGAAACTATCCAAGATATCTAGATTTTGCAAACGCCAACAAAAAGGTCCTATAAATAACCAACTTTCATCTCATTTAACCGATCCTCTATCTCTTACCGTTTCTAAGATCCCATGCCGTGCATCCTTATCTTGAACACACTGTATACTTTTGTATTTGAAACTTTTTTTCTTTGGGATAAAAGAGTTTGGAATACTTCTTAAGGTGGAGGAAAAGAAAAAGCAGGTAAGAGCAAATCTAGATTGAAGGAATAACTAGCAAGGTTGCAAGATCACTTTAGGCATGTAGAGCAATGTTTGGTGGAAAATATACGGTAATAAGGTAAAAAGGGCTACAGGGATAAACTAGTAGAATACAACATTTAATTACTGAAGAGACATCATTAACACTCACTGCATCCATCTATAAATGCCCACCCTGCTAGATTTGTCCTCTTTTTATCTAATGATTAAGTCGGGGGCTTTCTGCCACTACTAAGTTAGATAAACACCCCACAGTTATTGGTATAGCAGATAGGATAAATACAGCGTATGGCGACAGAACTTTTATCCTCTTAGTTCTATCAAAGGAGTGGGAATGAGGGCAGAATATTGAGGAGCTAAATGGATTACTCCTTTATGCAGACGGTTGAGATGAGAGAATCAGACTTTTATTTACATACAATGACACCAAGAATACTGAAAGGAGACCTCGGGACAGAAATAATCTAAAATTATTCTACTCAGATTGCGTAAGTAAGACATTAAGCTATAAACTGGAGCAGTAACAGGACACTGTCAGTTGGACAAGAACATCTTCACTATGGGAATTGTGGTCAGGAGGAGAAAACCACGTATGCCAACAGTTAGACATACCATCCTCCGATTAGGCAAGCTAAACCAGGAAGAAATAAGAATGGTATAGACAAAGAAAGTTTTAGGAATCTGCTAAAGATGCAGGTTTTCTTAAAATAATTTACAAAAGTAAAGAATAAATAGATCTAATAGCTGCAGAATAGGAGCTCCATTACACAACCACTTCTAATTGTAAGATAATAAAAATAAATGTGTATTAGCTTCTGATGAACATCTCTTGCTTTAATATTCTATAAATGCTTATGTTGTAAGCATGCAACTAGTTAATAAATGTAAAGGCATGAATAATGAATGCTAATTCCAAAAATCAAATTATCTGCAAAACTTTGGCCATTGAAGCTCTAGACTGCGATTTTGATTTGTGATCTCATCAGAGGGTAACGTTTACTTAAAGTTTTTACAATTTGTACCGTCCTCTACAAGGCAAAAAACTGCAATTGTTCAGATAGGCTCATTGGTTAAAAAGAGCTGCAGTGAGTACATTCTATATTGTGCCATTCTGATTCTCACAAATTTAAGGAACGAAACCAGAGCTAGTCTTGAATCGTGTGCCGGCATGGCCTAATGATAAATAATAAACTTTATAAAACATAATAGAACCGAAAACTGAATTCTTAAAGTGGTTTCTATTATCGTGGAGAAATTCTATCTTGATCTTACTTTTATTTATTATTCTACTGTTATATCTTGTACAATAAGTAGCAAGAATACAATTTTGACTAGCTAGAGCTTTTATGAAATGACTAATAATATTTATCTTTCTGCATAGCATGTTCAAAACTCGAAGCCTACTATTGGGGTCTTGGAAGTGGTGTAAGATATAAAAGAGATTTGGAAGTCTTTATTTTTTTTTAATATAGCAAGCTATTCCAATTGCAAGACGTACTATTTAAATTAATTAAGGAATTGCATTGGATGTGAAAATTAGAAGTAATAATATTTTATTGAATATTTTGTTATATAAAGCATTCTTTTGTATACAGAATTTGAATGCGAATATTTTCTTTGCTTTCGACCCAATTTGTTGTAATGATATAAGAAGAAAAGCAACACACACGATTTAAAAGCTCTCGAGGGATGAATCAATTTACTGCTGTGTCGGAGAACGTCGCGATACCTCAATCTCTGTAGTATTAAGACGCCCACAGCACCAACCACATTTAGAATGAAAAGCTTTGAGTTCGGAAAAACGTTGTGAATCTACTAACTTAATACCGGTTGTTGATTTTCTAGAAAGGTCATTCGACATTTTTCCATTTCCATTTCATTTGCGCTTATTTTTGTAAATTTAAAACGCTAATGTGAAATAGTTGTTTACTAAAGCATACTTAAAATTTTATAACATAATTGTCGAATATTTAATAGCTATAGTGACGTTGTTAAGAATATCGTACCTAAAAGAAATGGAAATAGATAATAGAATTTACGCACGTGTGTGCTGTAAAATTTAGATTTATTTTACGAAAACCTTTATAAAAGCAAATACTATATAACCGATACAAGTCTTACCCCTATTGAAGCTCCCCAATATGTCAAATTTTGTCGTTGGTCGTATTTTTTGAAACTGGTTTTGAAAATACTTTGTTTACAGTTCATTTTGGCTTTTCGGTTTAGAAACAGTTTACTCGTGAGCAAATTAGAATAGCCTTTATGCTCTATGTAAATTTAAAGGTTTTGTTTAAGAATTTACATTATGTTTCAAAAAATGTTACAATTGAAATAATTTTTCTGCAACGATATTATTTGACCCAATCCAGTAAGAAACTAAATATCGCGTGATCGCATCAAAATAAAATCCGGCGATTATTTTTTCTTTTGTGCATTACTTTGTGTTTAAATTTTTTTTCTAATAAAGCAGAATCCTGCAGACATAATTTTTAAATACGCCATTATGTGAAAATGACAATCTCAATGACCATTGATTTGATAGATAAAGTACTTGATAAAACTCCGGAAGTCTTTTGAACAATCTCTATTCAGATGTTGCGTTTGTTTATTTGCTTTGGATCCTAATCATGCTTCTCAAATTTGGTTATTTTAAATTAGGACTTTATCTTATTGACGGTGTAGCAAGACCAAGACAAAGCCAAAAGTAATGGGTTTTATATGTCTTACTGAGCCGTAACTTGTGAAACGGAAAAAAGCTGAAAAAGAGGCCTAATTCCCGTATAAACCAGAAATCAAAAGATGTTCAATCCCATAGCTCGCAGTCAAAGATGGACGGGGACTTCGAAGATAGTAAATAACCCAAGTAATAATGTTCTTACCTGAACCTAAAGCTTAGGTTTTGACAAAAAAACCAATTAGAGATACCTAGAGGGTGCCAGGAAACAGTAACACTAAACGATATAATTGGTTGACCTGACCCCACATCGACGAACACCCAGTATATAGGGGTCCACTCCGTGAACACCCTGTATATAAAAACTTAAGAATCGTGTCCTGATGTTAGAACACGGTTTCTCTCTCTCGTTCTCATACTAAAAATGAACTTTATAAAACATCAACTTTAGTAAACAAAACTTAATCATTCTGCTGCTTCTAGAAGCCAGGAATTCAATTCACAGTATATTACCTAAATATAAATCTGAAAACAAAACAAACAATGCTTAAATAAAATACCAAAAATAAGTGACACACAATAGATTTATTACTATACTTTGAAATGAAAAATGATCAACAAGAGATCAAATATGAACCACAATTATCATCAACACATTGACAAATTCAAAATGAAATACTTCACAAAGATTACATATAACAAAACAAAATGCATTGATACATTTATAACCATCAGAACTCCTAAAGTTACTGAGACTAAATTGATTATTTCAAGCAAGAAAATCATTGAACTACTTTAGATCTGTAAAACAACTAAACATTCCCTAGTTTTTCCGGAAAATTATCACAATATTAAAGTATGAATTAAATTATAGATTTTGTCAATCAACAAACATAAAAAGATTCGTTACAATACAAACAAAAAACACAATTGCTACATAAACATAAATCTTACTCTAATGAGAGTTTCTTGCGTTCCAGAATAACAGCTGACCATATGAACGTCTTTCAACAAAAACAAACAAAACAATAACCCGCGTCATTGCTACCACGGCTTTTAATACACGTAATTTGCATTTTATTTAGCACATCACAAACTTTAATTATTAGTTGAAAGAGAGGGTACCATTTCCACCAGACGACACCAAAGTTGCAACGAATCCATCCAAAATAAATTCATACCTTGCAAACATAACAGAAGATCTTGGCTAACTTCAAAATTAACACTCGAAATGTCTTTAAAAAAGGCATAAAAAATTCTTCATTCCCTTACGGGGCAATAAAGTACTCTATAAGCGACGGCAGAATTCCACTTGGCTTGCTGTAACAATACAATCCCAACTACGTGGACAATAGTTGCTTTGCGATACAAAATAACAAAACGAAATTAAACAAGGAAAATACTTCCTTCAACACGTGAACTCCAGAATTATTTAATCCGACTAAGAAGGTCGTTACTGTATTTTCAAAACCAGCCTTTGAAAACACCTACAGTACGAAAAACTAAAAAAATAAATTCACGGTAGAAACTTTGTGTTAACAGACAAGCGGAGCCCGGAACGGGCATCGGCCTGACACTGAAGCGGCCTTGTTGGTGGCCGGGCTAAAACTCTCCTAGGGACATCCAGATTTTTTAACACGTAAGTGATCCAGAATTAATAAGGAAGCCGGAACTACACCGTATTATTGATACTAACATGGACAGACATAGAGACCGTGGAAAATTTCCAACGTTCGTGGTTCCAGTATAAACCGGACTTTCTTTAAAATATAAAATGCTGAAATATCAACAGAGTTTTCTACGAACTGATATCTGCAAAAAATGTTTAGGCGTCTGTGAGACGATTAAATTTTACAAAAAGTCACGTACGATAACAATTTTAACAACAAATCATCAAAGAAATCTTAAACGAAATATCTGTTAACAATATAAATAGCTTATTCAATATTATAAAACGAAATGAAACGATGGATTCATATTAAATGAATGCATTTAAATCGAAACTCAGAGCAGAAATCTCATGAGTACGCAAGATTTTGAAATGACATTACACTTGCAAGTCTTGGTCTTGATCTGAAAACCATGATCAAGACTAGTAAGTCAATTGGTCTTGATATTAGGAGTTTTGGCCTATTTTAGACCTTAAGGAATCTAAGAAAAAATTATACAGATAGCTATACAGGGTGATTCCGAAATAAAGGGTATCCTCTTAAAGGTGGATAGCAGTGTGATTGTACATACATTTGCGATAAAAAACGGTAGGTAAAAATTGCATAGTTTCCGAGAAAAATGCGATTGAAATTTAATCGCTAAGCCAAGCCGGTCCTGCTCTCATACTTTTACTTAAGCAAAACTCGATAGGGGTTGACTGACTGTCCTTGTCATTGGCAGGTAGTTCTTGCTATTTATGTGAGGGGTATAATAGTTTATCTACAATGCCATAAATAACCAGTAGGAACTTTTACTTTTTAATTTGCAAACGGAAAAATATTAAAATTTTACTGTTAGTGATTTTTTTTTGTAAACTTCCGAAGAACCAAAAACTTTAGTAAGCATTATGCTACATAAATAAGAATTGGTTGAATTTATTAAATTGAATTAAATACAGAGGTGATAGTTAGTAGTACCTTCCATACGCATGTTTCATTCAAGTAGTATGTGTAATCCATTGCCATTTAAAATGTTTCCTATTCATGTGACTAAATAATAATAAGGGATTAAAATGTTGCTTGTGAGACTGGAGTCTAATTGTTCGTAACATAAATTTTGTTATTATTTTTTTACTGTTTTAACGAATTTCAACAACCCTGCATGTTAAACATACTTCAGATTTAAAAAGGGAAAGTTGTAAAATGTCCAGGGGGTAGCTTATGATGGCAGTTATTGTTCATTGTGCTACTACAGCTGCACTATTAGTTCCAAGCAAATGGGCATGTCTGGTAAATTTTTGTTCTTGCACTACAAGGGTTTAAAAACACTGTAAATCTCCTTAACTTTCACTTTTTAAGGCGAGAATACCAGAAACACTTTTCTTTTTCTAACCAGAGACGGCTTCAGTTTTTAATAGTTAGGAAAATTGTCAAAATTCTCAACTTTCACGAAGCCACTTCGTTTTTTTATTTTTTGTCTTCTTTTAGCCTCACTTAT
Organism: Ignelater luminosus; assembly: GCA_011009095.1. Lineage (NCBI taxonomy): Eukaryota > Metazoa > Arthropoda > Insecta > Coleoptera > Elateridae > Ignelater > Ignelater luminosus. Next base: position 301,320 of record VTPC01091068.1, on the reverse strand, counting down.
CACCTATTAAAAGGATACCCTTTATTTCAAAATCACCCTGTATACATCATGGATATTCAGATACATCTACTCACAGTCTTTAATCAAACTACAAGATTTTAAGCTGAACATCCTGCAAGTAATTCTGCATCAGCAGAGCGAAGTTAAATGTTGGGGGGAGCGTTTTAATTTCTATCTAATTTCTGTAACTTGATCACATACAGCGATGTACAATTTGATAAGGTGTCCGTTTTCCTCCAGTAATTCCTAGTGCCACCTGTTTTGTTGTTAAAATAACCAAAATCCTAGTTAGTAGCAGCGGAAGCTTAATGGTAAAAACAAGAAGATGGACAATAATTCTTTTTAATATTTTCTGAGAAAAAAAAAGAAAAAAATTAACGTTTCCGTATTAAAATTATTTTTTATATTCTTGTCTTCGGCATTACATCTAAATTTTGTTAATAATAATTAAGGCAATAAAGCATACAAGCTGAGCGATTACAAAGACGTAAGTCTTTGCAGTGTTGAAAACGTATATATTATGAATATTATCTATTGTTTTGCTGTAGTTTGCAGGTTTCTCACTAAAAGCATTGACAATATGGTATATCTGCTGTTATTTTGGATTTTGGCACTTATTCTAGTCTACCCTGTAAAATAAATACACTTAAAGGATCACAAGAAGTGTATTAAGAAAAATCTATAAATTCTACTTTTAGCTACATATAAGAATTAAACTAATTTACAGACCTTACACGCAAAAATACTTTTATTTCAGATTCTATAATAATTTTACATTTTATGTACTATACTAAAAATTAAAATGGCAAGTATTTATTAGTGGCGTATAAAATATCTAAAGCTTTGATAAAACCTCTGTAGTCTACTTCATCTCGCAAACCTCTGGCGAAACTGAAGCATTTGCAAATAACATCAAACTCTGTTCTTGAAATCAATGCGAGCATTCCTCTTAAAGTTAGCGCCTTCAAGAAGTGTTCTTGAGAAACTGTACCACAGTGAGTCTTATCGTAATCCTGAAAAGTTAAATTTTCGTGTTAATTTTTACTCTGTTAATATTTTCTAGCAAACTAATACTTGTAACGTGTAAACATTTTGGTTGCTTATTAGACTTTACTTTGTTTTCTTTGGTCTTTCGTAAGAAATTAATTTTGTTCTAGACCTTAAGTATACAAAATGGGCCTTCTCAACTACAAATGACATATCATTTTACAATAAAGAATGTTCATTATATCATATTTACATTCCTTAACTGTTAAGCTATTTGTATGTTTGTCATATGTT
>VTPC01091068.1:234736-299771 GCA_011009095.1 Ignelater luminosus | reverse complement strand
TTTTATAGCCAAGTAAAGGAAAAAGTGAAATCAAATCGTGGAAATCACTGTTCCGGCATTTACCTACACCCAACATCATTAAGAGGAACCATAAAAACCTTAATAACATTAATAATCGAGTCGATGATTTGGACGGCATTGTAATAATTTAGGTAAGTTTGAAGCTTTCAGAAAACGCCCAAAATAACACATAGTAGACATATGTCACAAAGTTTCTTGAATTTTTTTAAACTTTAATTACCTGCTAATTATTTTGATGGTGTTGTCAAGTTATCATTGAAAATAAAAACTATGCTGTTGTTGATTAGTTAACTAACTTAATTTTGTCCAAAGTCTATGAGAATGGTATGAAAACGAGATATACAAAGAAATCTTTATAATCTAGTTAGGCGAATGCCCAAATGTGAAATTGCTAACTTTCATGCAACGTACAATATTCTTATTGCAATAATTTCTGTAACAATGATAAATTGTGATCATACAAATCCATGTTTGGACTTGCCCAAAAGTCATTTCTCTTAAAGTTCATCTGAACCAAGAGTACATGAAGTGGTAGAAAGTGCCATAATGCAGAACTAGAACTTTGATAAGTACGTTACCTTAAATTCAATGTGTCATGTGCAACTATTTGGCAATTTGATAACAAACAATTTAAAACAATACAGAAAGACAGAAATATTCAAAATAAAAAGAATTCTTAGATGTTGTTTTAAACTGTAGGTATAAGAAATAAAATAATCTTAACAAAGGGCTATATACCATTCGACTGTAAACAAAACAATCATCAAACACTCAATACATTTAACTATTAAGAATTCTTTTGGAAGTAATTACTAGAATAATGAATGAAAATGGCTGAGAAGTCCAAACTCGGAATTTATTTTTGATCGGAGTAGGCTAGTGGTTAGAGTAAAAATATTCAGAAAATAATGTGCAAATGATCCTTCTAAAGTAGGATTGGCCAAACTTTTAGACGTTGGGAACGACTTTCTTGATGAAAGTGTACCTGAGGGCGACTACGTTTTTTTTTTGTTCACATAAATCTTACTTGACTATGCCTGTATTTGAAATGGAATTGGTTATTATTTGTGCACACGTTTAGTTATTCTATTCCATAGTTATTCTACTTTCATTTCAAATCAGCTCTGAATTTATTACTATAATTTAATTTGTCAGTGTTCACGTCAGGTTCGCAGGCGGTCTAGGTCTTGGCCACCCCTGTTCTAAAGAATAGTATATTTGATCAAAATTTGAAATCGATTGGAGAATAAATAAGAAAGATACAGTGGTGTGATGGTGAGAAGTGAAACACAACGTATGGTATTATCTGTTTCAAATTATAAAACAGTAGTGCAGACCATAAAAAATTGGCAGATTTCACCCTGTATATTACGACAACTTAAAGATGTGGTTAGTTAGGTAAAAATTAATTTTAGATTATATTTTTTTTAGCATATTTCATTGGCTACGTTGCCATTAACTGAAATTACTCTATTAAAATTATAATGCAGGATAATTTCAATAATTTTGTACGCTTTTAATAATTTGAAAATAAGTAGAAATTATGTATTTTTGTAGCCACATTATTGATGCAAAATTACATTTGTTTGATTTACATTTTAAAATTAGGGAGAGGCTGACAACATGAAGCATCGACAGCCTAGAAAAACAAAATTTTCAGTTCAACAAAAATGGCCAACCCTACTGTTTTATAGTTTGAATGAGATAACACCACAGCGGCAGCACGGCGCGGCGGCTGGCGCCGCTTAATTTTCGAAAAGCCAAAGTTGAATTTAGCAGTTAAAAACCACCAGAAAGATAGAACTTTTATTGTTTGCGTAATTAAGCTTAAAGGACTTTTTACCATTTTAATCTTTTTTTTCTTAGATTAAAGATATTATAGTAAAAGTAAAAGCTGTACTTCTTAATAATTTCATTATAAAAATAGCGGTGCGGCGCTATTCTCGAAAATTCAAAGTTGAATTTAGCAGTAAGTAGATAGGCAGAACAGATATTACTAATCATGTTGAAAATGTAATTACCTGAAAAATTGACATTATGTTCATTTGTAATTCCGGTTTCTTGGCAAGCTTTTCTAAAGCCACAGCTAACATTTTTCTTTCTTCGAAATTGAGGAAATTTCTTTCACAGTCTGAAGTTGGAACATGTTGTATTGGTATTATCAATGGAGCTCTTTCTAAACAGCCTTGAGTAAATGCTTCTTCTACTACATTAGAAAATCGTTTGTAATCTATGCAATTACAACGTTTAGGGGAAGCAAACCTGAAGACAATAATGAATAATAGTTAAAGATGAAATTAACAAATCATAAAGAGATTTTTGTCATCACATTAAAACATTTACATCTCTGTTTAATTTTACTTTATAGTTAGTCTGGGCATAGGGCATTTGATAGTAAACAATAACGTATCTTTCGAAATATTTCGCCTTTTGATATCGATATTGTTAATAACGACTACTTTATACTTACACTTCCATAAGGGTTTCCATTTCCGCTTCCGTTAAATCTAAACCACAAGTACTAAGACCTCTTTTAAAATTCTCCCTAGATATAACTTCTTCGTTACATTTGTCAAAATCTCGCAGAAATTCCATTACCCTTATACGTTCACGAACCACTTTTCCTTTGATTTTCGCTAAAACCATAACAATATCTTTTTCTCTTCTATCTGCTGATTTTGGTGGCTTGGGAGCATTTATCCTTTTCATATCAGAAAGAAAGCCAACATACTGCAATATTTGTAACACGTGTCTGATTTATTTACGCAATGAAATGTTGAAAATTACCAAAGCTCTTTCTTCAGGTTTGGGCTCTACTTCACGCAAAAACCAAAAATAGTTAAATCCTAAATCATCGTTAAAACGTTCTTCAAGTGCATACAGTTCTTCATCTGAGAGCAAAATTCCACTGACTGAGAGACATTGACGCATTTGTGATCGGGAAACATGACCGTTATTGTGACTACAAAATTAAAGCTGTATTACATTATTAGTTAATAGCATAAGTGGAATTAAAATTAAGATAAGTATGAAAGGTAAACCATAAAACCGTGGCCATCTGTATTTACTTTTTCGTATTTGCTTGAGAATTACAGATTAAGTATTAATTTTATTAAGGCCTTTTTTATTTTTCTTATTTACCTATTCACTTAATTTACACAGCACAGCACAACATTTTGCACGTAGTATTCAGCGTTGTTAGAGATTGTTGCCGGACTTTTATCTAACCCAAAAGAAAACGGCAACATAAAAGTAACTCCTTTACTTACATGTCATAATCTCGAAATGATGGCTTTAGTAATATTCCACGCTTCATAGTTTTTTGTTTAACTTTTATAACAGCTTCTTCGCATAAATCTCTTGATGCACAATTTATACTTTGCCATTCTTTCCCTCCTTTTCTGGGTAACTCCGTTACTTCATGTGGAGGTGTATCGACTTCCAAACAAGGAGACTTCTCCAATTCCTAATTACAAATCAACTACTGATTATAAAAATATCTTGAAGCGTTATCGATAAAAGCTATACTTTTGTTGTAAAAAGGTGGTCAATATCGTCTTCGAAAGTTTTCCAACAAACTCGATCTGGATCAGAAGGATCACGATACTGAATTATTAATACTTGAATTTCTGGTAAAGACAAGAACAGCCTTTGTATTCCACTTATTCCTAGTGCGTCTAAACCTCGATGAAATTGCGACGTTGTTATTTTTCCACTATGAAGTGGGTCAAAATCCTACAACAGTTATAATTTTTATGATTTTAATACACAACACTGATTACCAATATGTTAATTACCTTGAAGAATTCGTTAACTCGGAGTCTATTTTGTAATACGTGCTTCTGAATGCTCCTTACTATACCCATAACATCTTGAGCTTGTCTTGGAGCTTCTAATGCCGGATGGAAAATGGTTTGCTTTCCAAAAATACTAGAAGCTAAGATTTTTCCTATTTCTGGTCTAGGTAACTTTGGAAGTTCGGCATCAATTATCTTGCCTGGAAATTGACTTAGAAGATCCTGCAATCAGTATCTAAGTTTGTATGTGTGACGATTATGTCATAAATAAGTACTCCGCCTAAGTCTAACATTCCATGCTGATCCATGTATTGTACAGCAGCATCAACAGCAGCTACAAAAGCCACATAGTTTAAAGTATAGCTATCTTTGATGTACTTCTTTACTAATAAATTAAAGTCATCTGGAGAAACCATAATTCCAAGATATGCAAGAATACGCGCAAAATGCGCTATTGTAACGGTACCAACATTTTTTGCTACCTACAGTAGATTTTATTCTCAGCAAGTCTTCTATGGCTAACTGTTGTTTTATTACCTACCAGCTCGTAGTCTTGGAAATAAGGTTTTAAGATTAGTTTCCGTAAATTAACATTAACAGCAATTTTTGCAATTAAGAGATTTAAACGTCGCTCTTCATGAATGCCCAAACGATTGACTTGTAAAGGATCTTCCCATTCTAATCCTGTTACCAAAGGTTCATTTTTCTTAAAATCCGGAACTAAAAATTAACGAAGTTGAATGAAAAATCTTTTTTATGCGTATCAACTGTATGTTATACCGCTGTCGTGTATAACTTCGCAGAATTGTGTGTACAAAATTCTGCCATCTTGCACTCTAAAATAATCAGCTAATTCGGCTATTTCTTGTTCAGAAAGTCCAATAACACCTTTTAAGGGTCCACTTAGTACAGAACAAAATTTAGATTCTGTAAAAAGAAGTAAATGCTTGCTAGAAAAAATCTAAAGTAGTATAGTTTTTATGTTGTTAGCAGGGCAGTAGCTAGAGGCTGGCAGGCGGGCAATGTCCGTTCTAGAGGATACTTTGCCCGCTCTAGAATAATAGGAAACTAATAATAAAATAATAGGAAGGAGATTTCTGTTCTACCAGAAATCTTATTTACTTACCCAAGCTTTTGCTTCTGGCTATGGCCCTGGTTGTTAGTAACTACTTTAAATAAAAGAAGAAAGTACTGACATGACGGTTCTAAATTATCTAGATAATATAATATTTGCTTGTCTATGATAAAAGTCAAAGTTATTGTATTATTGGCAAACTTAAAAGATTGTAGCTCAAGACTTGAGCTTAGGACTTATATGAAATAGGTTGCAATAATTTCAATATATTAACTGAGAGTTTGTTTTTAGGTAGGTACAACCAAAACTGTTGTTTTTAGAACAGTTTCTCTTTTTGGAGACAACGACTACTAATTTGGATTTGTTCAAAATGCTAGAAGCTTTAAAACATATATGAATTTTTAGAATCCTACTATTCATTAAAGTGGTGCACGTTTATCACACAATCTTCTCAATTCTTAGGAATACATTTTTCAAAAGTCCAAAAAAAGATTTATAAGCTAGAACGCTGAAGCTATTATTGTGCTAGAAGATAACATACGCAAAAGCATTAAAAGTTATATAGAAAATGGAATAAAATAAGTTACGTGATATAAGTCAGTTTGGTCGCGAAGTCTCATACCTGATATTAAACAATTCTTTCCAGGATCTAATGGTAAATAGTATTCCCATAAATTCAATCCAACGCGAAAAATTGCAGCCCTAATCTTATTGCAAGTTCTCCAAACATCGCCAAGTTTTATTTCCTAAGACAGCGCATTTAGTACATTTTAATAGGGACTATAAATAGATACCTACCCTGCAATGCATTATTAATACTTTTGAGGATATTACCGCGTTTTACAAAAATTTCTTATATAAAACTAATTCATGTCATACATTAAAGGAGTGACATAGTGAAACTTCAATTTGATCTCTTCCTACTAGATTATTATTAATGTTGTTATGTTTGTGTGGCTGAGGTTTTTAATGTTGTCTGCTTATACGCCCGTAGGTTTTTTGTTTGAGGTAGTTTTTGTCATTTGCTTTTATGTACTTATTTCTTATTTATTTTTAGCTTCCAATAACTATTTCAATCCTCTTAGAACAACCCTGCATCTCTTCCAGAATATTCAAAGCAAGATTTTTGTTTCTAGAAGAGCGATGTGACAGGCAGAAACTTTGAGAATACCTAGGCGCGATGGTGCGAATTTACTCAACGGTAGGTACCACTGCTGCGCATCGCCTACTTCTTTTTTACTCTAGAATGTAATACGATGGTAGACAGGTAGTATGCCAATATTTTCTTGCGTGTGAACTGCTGCTTCGGCACAAGGACATAGTTTTTAGTAGAGTACCTTCATATTGTTTTGATATTATGTCGTCTTTCTAATGGGTAGAGTGTGATACACTTGCCAATGTCAAAGAAAAGAGATAAAAAATACGTTAGCTCTCTACTCGCACCACTAGTGTAAAGGACAGCAAAAGTCTAGCATTTTCCAATAAGTACAATAAGTAAATTTTGCTACCTAAGGTTGTAAAATCCAAATGTTCTCTCATAACTGGTAAAAAGTCATTTTCATTTTCAACTTAGAGACAATTTGTTATTTATTTCTATACTTAACGTATAGTGATTTCATTGTTGTCACTATGAGGTTTATTATGTTTTCTTTCCTTTTTTCAAATATTGCAGTTTATTTGTGAAGAGAAGCAACTACAGTGCTACACAATTTTTTTTATCATCATCGTTATTATTATTATTATACTATTTGCACATACTACTACGACGTGTATTGTGTATTGCCTAATCAGTGCTAGCGTAATATCTTACATGAATTTCAATTTTATAGATGGCTGCGATGTATAGTTTAGGTTGCCTAATCAGTACGTATAAAAATGATTTTTTTGCATATTCTCAAATGCATAGACGGCTGAGGCGTGCAATGTGTGTTGCCTAATTAATGCTCACATAAATGCTTGAATTTAGTTTTGTTTCTTTCCAAATACGTAGTAGACTGTAAAGCGCAATGCGGGTTGCCTAACAAAGGCGCTAGTGAATACTTAATTTGCTTTTTTTTCTGAAAACGTAGATGCCATAGCGTGTTATGTGCGTTGCCTAGTTTCGTAGCTCAGAAAACAGAGGCCCGTTGTAATTTATAAATTCATCAATTTGTTTCAATCTTAAATAAATCAATCGAGGCTTGTTTGATTACTGGATCTTCATAATTATAGGATTATAGTTTGTATGTTTGCCCTATGTTGCCAGATTTAAAACTCTTAAATTGCTTTTTTGAGAAGCAATTACGCGTCCAGAAACTTTCTTCGATAAACATTTTCTTCTCAGTTTTAAATGGGGAATATGGCTTACATGAAGCTGTTTGACCAATTGTCGAACACCCTGCATAGGTTATTCAATATTTTAAGTAATACTAGATTAATCAGTCTTGATTAGTTATTCTGAAAATACTGTTTAGTAAGATTTACAACATTTATGTTTGCCGATAAATTCTTATTTCTAAAGTTCAATACAATATGTGGTCGATAACTGTGTGATTTTTCATCTTGATAAGCTTTCATCTTCCTAAGTTGTTGGACTTGAGGGGTGGATTCATCATTCTGGTTGCGAAGATTAGAGTTGTTCCACATCAGAAACCACGAAACCTAAATAGTTTTTGATATCTAAAATTGTTTTAAAGAAACAATAAAAAAAGAAATCTCTTTATCAAATTTAACAGTTAATCAATAGTAGGACTTTATCAATCACTTTAGGTTATAAAAGTTTTTGGTTTTAATTTAATCTTTCTTATAATGGTTTATCACGTATTTAGGTTATCGTTGTTTTTTTTGGAAAAGAAATATTAAAGTAAAGAAAATTTTAGTAGAGTCTTAAGGTTTCTGGAAGTAATTTTTTTAGTTAATGGGTTTGTTGACAGCCTCTAATTGTTACCAGATGGTGCTACTAGTCCTATCGGTCCTGCTCTTGCAACAACAATGTCAATATTTGTATCACGTGTTTTAACAAATACATCATCTCTCTCTGCCGCATTTTAAAGCAAGATAGATATAGATATATAGATATACACTATATTGCTCTCTATTATCAAATGTTTGAACATTGCTAGGAAAAACCTCATTGTAGGACACATTTACAGTTTTCGTTCAGTTGAAACCAGAACAGATCTGTTCTACGCTGGACGCTCTTTTTTGGGGGTAAGACTTTCTGAATGTGTTATTTCATTGCTCCAGGAATTAAAATTAGTACTTTATCAAAAAAGTTTTGTTCTTTTTGATATCAGGGCTTTCCACATTCAGCTATATGCTACATTTCAAATATTTAGCTGTTATTAAAATTTCATATTTTACTTTATTCTTTTGATAAGTGAGTGTGGTGATTGATAAATCTAAAAATGTTTATACTTATACTTTAAATTTTCTGCTATTGTTGATAATAATTTTGCTTTTACGTTTCCTATAAAATTTTTCCATGTTTTTAAAAAAACTTACAATTTATCTGAGCTAATTTTGTTTATCGTAAATGGTTTAATTATTATATAGATTTTGGATAGTTACTGGAATTTTTTATTAAAGATTTTTATATGTCTTTTCAAATAAAAGGCATTGGCGCCTGATAATTATCTTACTTTTATATATATTCATTTCTGTGTTTAAAAATATTTGAGGTTTTAATATACAGGTTGAATAAAATTAATGTGTTTTATTGTATGTATGATCAAGGGTACCCTCACCCAAGGCCACCAACTGAACTAGCTTGGCCTAGGACTAGAGGTACTAGTTTCTTAAAATCAAAAAATTGTAACGCAAAGGACGTTACAAAGTGTTATAGAGCAAAACCGATTTAATTACTTAAAGCTGCGAGATTTAATTTTAGCACACTTGTTTAGGAATTCGTTAGGCGTCGCGGATTTTCATGTGCACATCAGACAGGAGTTTAAGAAATGACAGCATCCGCTGGGAGAGCACATATGAAGACCATCTTTTTCTTTCTTGCTTAGGCTACCTTCGTAGATAGTAGACAGTTTTTTTACAGTTGGAGGCTTAGATACTTTAGGGTCATTTTGGTGAATGGTTCTGTGGCTTATGAAGATCTCGCTCTATGGTACTTCGGTAAGACTGGCCTACACAACTAGCAAGGTACCGTTAAGAGCAGAGGTGGTAGTAAGCCTGTTCTGTTCCATAATGCCCTAAGATATTTAAGTCGAAGCAATATCTGAAAATGTCAGGGAATCTTGAAATGCTCTGTTGGTATTTTCATCGGTTTCGTTTGATTTTGGAGTCTACGTGATTGTGTTTGGGCACGTTTTCTTTAACATCTGTTTACTACTACCACCTAATTCAATGTAAAAGTGCTCAGGTTATGATTCGTTTTATACTAGTCAAGTCTTAGGAAAATTAGTTTTTAATACCATGTAGCTACTTTTGGATAACAGGCTAAAGCCAGAAGTTTTAATTTTAGCAGATTCAGCAGTGGACAGTGTTTTACAGCTGGTGGCTTAAAGATACTTTAAGGTCATTTTAGTGTCTGGTTCTGTGGCTCATGAAGATCTCGCTCTATCATATTTCGGTAAGACTAGCCTATACAACTAGCAGAGTACCGTTAAAGGCAGAGGTGGTAGTGAATTCGTTCTGTCAAGGGAATGTTGAGATGCTCTGTTGGTATTTTCATACGGTATCGTTTGATTTTGGAAACTGCGTGGTTGTGCTTATCCAGTTTTTCTTTTACGTCCGTTTACTACAACCGCCTATTACGATGTAAAAGTGTTTAGGTTACAATTCATCAAGTCTTGGAAAAATTCGTTTTTAATACCATGTAGTTACTTTTGCTACAAAATAGACGGAACAGGAACGCACATGTAGGTAATTGCATTAGTAATTTGAAAGGAAGTTATGTATAATTATTTCAACTTGTAAGTTTTTTGTGATTAATTTTATGAATCCTTATTGTTATTTCTACATTTTAATTTTGAAGTAGTTATTAGACTAGTTGTCAACTGTTTCAAGGTCAATAGTGATATTCTTAGGAAAGTAGTTAGTATTTTAAAAATTAAACTAATTCATTTTAAACAATTCTGTGATACATAGCAAAAAATTGATGTTAACTATATGTGTCGTTAACGTGTAACCAAGAACGGTAGACGGCTACCGAATTTCCTGACGTCTTCCAACATTTGGTATAATGGTTAGCAAAAACAACTTGAGAGACCGGACCAAATGCTAGACGAAGTTCTTCTGCATTCTTATGTTTGACACACTGGGTCTTGTATCCTTGTATGGAGAGCTGATAGCACCAAAGATAATGCGGATTATCACGTAAACATTTGGGCTCCTGATAATTTGGCAATTTTGCTTCTTTAATAATTCCTAAATCTATCCGAGTTTTGTCAACAAAAAGATAGACCATTAGGTTAACTTATTGAGATACTGTAAGATCACAGTAATCCCGTCCAAGTAAGATAGTTTTGTTTGCATGTTATTGTTACAACTTGGAACAGATCTACATTTCAAATTCAGGCTCGACCTAAATAACGAAGAAAGGATTATGGCTGAGCTGATGTAACTGAAGAACATCGAAAGCGCTCGAAGCTTAAAATTGGTTTTCTGCATTGCATTTCAGATTATGCTTCTACCTTCATAATCCAGAACGGCAAAATAAAGTTCTGTGCAGTCCGCACATAACTTGGAGAATGTAAGGTTGTGTAGCTTGAACCGATTTCAACGTTCCTTCTAAAGCTTTGGCTAACGTAAGAACTGGGTTCCGTATCCTTACTCAATTTTATACATTTAATTGTTAACTCTTTATTTTTCAGATTCAAAGTTTGTTCCCTTATTATGTTTCTACCTACTGTAAATGCAATGCAGAAAACCAATTTTAAGCTTCGAGCGCTTTCGATGTTCTTCAGTTACATCAGCTCAGCCATAATCCTTTCTTCGTTATTTAGGTGGAGCCTGAATTTGAAATGTAGATCTGTTCCTTATAGGAGAAGGATGGCCAGACACTCTTCTAGTGGTGCCCACAGCAACGAGACATCCCAGCAATCAGGAACGGCCTTCCAATTTGCAATTCAAATTCAAACCATGCTCCGATCAAAACACCCTTTCGCGAGTTCAGCTTCAAACGCCGCCAACGAGCAAAAACCGAAGATCACACGTAATCAGCTCCAATTCTAAATCGGCCTCCTTAACAAAACGATAAACTTCGAAAAACCGCCCTTCTGGACTACAAGTTCCTAAAGAATCAAGGAGATGTTATGGATACAACTTGTCGCTGAATTCATTTAGGTGTCGAGCGCATTACGACACACTGTAAGATCGACAACAAAATCCATCCTCGGGAAACATTTTGACCGTTGTCACTTCTATAAGTACAGCACTGGAGCTTATGCAAGGAAAAAGGTCAGTATCGGCAAAAAGAATATGTATTAGTAAATTCATTAATTATAAATATAATACTACTTATTTTCAGAACCAGACCCGTATTTAGCTAGGTCGTTAATAGAGAATCTCCACGTTCAGATTAAAAGTAGTTCCAGCTTTAACCAAACCAACATAAATTGAGTTTCAATTAATAGCATAAATAAATAAGCAAAAAACTCAGGTTATTATTGTTCTCGCAAAAACCCTTTTAATGTTCATAATATTTGCAATTAAATTCGATAATTAGAAACCGTAGCTTGCAGAACTGTACAATGTAAATTATAGTAATAAATAAATATTGTTAATCATTAACTGTACTGTTATTTTAAAATATCCTGTATATATCTTTAATTATTAATCATCATGAAATGCACCACTCATTAAAAATAAGGTTACGGTTTTGAAACTTTGCTAAAATAATGTTCTATTATGGCGTATGAAATGATCACTATTTCCATCAAAAACATTAAGTGGTTGTGTGGTGTTCGTCAACTGTCTCTCATCAACTTTGATAACTTATTGCTTAGAAACAAAACAATACCTAATAAACATAATTAGTTGTCTCAAGATTTTGTGGCAGAATTAATGTCTTGAAATGCCTCCAGTAAGACTACGTAGAAATTTTAACCATATTTCCGATTTTGATAGAGGTCGAATTATCGGCATGAAAAAAGCTGGACTTTCTCTTCGTGGAATTGGTAGAAGGGTAAATCGGGACCGCACTACAGTTGCACGAATATGGTCTGCTTGGTCAGAAGAAGGCATTTAGCGACCTCCACCTCCACGTGACAGAAATGTATAGAAAGTTTGCAAATCCAAACTATCTATAGAAAACTTCCTGTTAACTTGCACATAAAAATTGTTTTCAGGTTTTCAGTATGGATTTGCAGCAAATTTGTTGAAGAAAGTTTACAATTATAAGTTTGCAATAAGTTTACATTCATAAAGTAATTGTTAAGACATGCGCTTATTAATTTTTGATTCAGCTGCCATAGTTTGCCGAGCAACCGTCGAAGAACGTTGGTGCACCTGCTGCATCCGCGCGTTGTGTTTATCAGTGTTTACTCGGTTTGTTCTATAATGGCGTCGCATCATCATTCGTCATCGTAGTCATTATTACTAAGACGGTTTTGGCATTTTGAGATAAACATGCAGTTTAGGGCTCCAAATGTACGCAGAAAAACATTTGCGTGTTTTATAATGTTTAATTTAATTTTCGCAATCAGCGTATATTTATTTATTTATTATTACACTATTACATAAGTATTCTCAAGCATTCGAATAATTACCGACGGTAGTACTGTACTGAAAGCTACAGCTAACTTTCATTCATGAACTTGTTTGCAACTTACTTGCCTAGTTTGCTGTAAGTTTGCAATTCCATGTTTTCACATGCTAGTGCCATGTAAGGCAGTTTTTGGTTTGCAGTAAATTTGATTTAAGTTCACAACTAATTCACACTGTAACTTGCAGTTGCTGATAGAAGTTTACATGAGATTTTCTACAAGTTCACTTTGCTTAGTGGGAAGAGACCGCTTTCAAACAACAAGGTCTGTTGCTGTAGACTGGATGCGAGCTGTTCATCGCCGGGAGTCAGTGGCAAGAACCTACAGAAGAATCTCTTTTTTTGGACTGCGATCCTACCGTCCATTCCAACAGCTTCCTTTAACTGCACATCAAAAAACTGTTAGGCTTGCTTGCTTGGTGGCAATGGAACAACATTGTCTTCAGTGACGAATCAAGATTTTGTTTGTGGGCAAATGACGGCCGTGGGAGGGTACGTCGGTATCGAGAAGAAAAACAAAATCTAGAGTTTGCTGAAAGACGCCATACAGCTTTAATACCTGGAGCTTTGGTTTGAAGTGCGATTTGTTTTGAAACATCATCTTTTGTGTTCATCCCAGGCATCGCTATATTCATAATGTCCTGGAACCGGTGTTAGTACCATTCATGCAGACGTTGCTAAACGGTATTTTCCAACAAGATAACGCACGTCTACACACTGCAAACAGTACCTTCAGCAAGCACAATTGCAAATGTTGCCCTGGCCTGCACGATCACCGGACTTATCGCCGATCGAATATCTTTGGGACATGATGGGCCAGAGACTAAGATTATTGCCAAGAGCTCTTAACTACTTAGACAAACTGAGACATCAACTTGAGGTTATATGGAACGAGATACTCCAGGAGAACATAATTATAGTATTACAATATTTACAACTACTACTAAATGCTTCTTCAAAATTTAATGTACATTGAACGATGGATGCAATTCGAACAAATGGCAAAATAAGAATAAAGAGAGCTTCTACCTTGAGTGCTGCTAATCTGTAAATTGGTGTGCACCTCGCTGATTCAAAAACCACTCATAAGCAAGCTTTGCTATTACCACATTTTCACGCCTGGCGTAGTTGCAGGTATAACCAAAGATACGACTGGGGCTGATGGAAGCATAAAGAACAAGAATTCAAAATAAGAATGAAAAAGAAAAAGCCTAAAAGGAAATATTAACTACTAGCTAGACAAATCATATTTTTATAAGAACAGAATAATTACCTGAGGTGTGAATACACTTGAAAGAAATCGTGATTCAATGAAATCACGAATATGTAATTAAAATTTATGGAACAAAAGAAATCTTTTCTTTAAAAAATGAGTAATTTCCCAGGTAGTAATTTCATCGAAATATACATATTTGATGATCGATTTATGGTGATGTTAATTAAAAATCTTTTTAAAAAAGTCACATCTATAAAGCGTGTACTCTTTTTCGAAACTCGACGGAAAAACGGTAAAACAAATGATAAGGTCTAGACTGCCTTGCTTCTTGTGATTCTGAACAATTAAAATCATCATCAGCTTGTATGACTACCTCCATTAATCAGAAAATAGTGTCACCATTAAGTCCAGGATTCGGTGAAATCTCTGATTATTCGTATTTTGCAATTCTCAGATTCAACTAAATTAAAATTCAAAAGAAGGCTCGAACTTGCATTGCTATTCCCAAGACTTTAAACACCACATTTCTAAAGATTCCTCAGAAATTCTCTGATCAGAAACCCTAGTATAGCAGTGATCCAGGTTCAATCCTCATCTGAAACTTACCCCTGATTCTTAAAGCTCAACAAGGCACTATTTCCCAAAAAAGATTTCCCTAAATGGAAGTGTCTTTTTACCTTTTTGTCTGGCCAGAATTGCTTACTAGTCTTTAGTACAGTGTTTGGTATGGTGTTAATAATCAAATAATTACACAAATAGAAGGGCGATATTTTATTTGCAAAGAGATAACCTAATAATAGTTACAAATATACATATTACTATTCATTACCTATAAATACACAAACAATAAGTGTGCAAGATGAGTCAAATTTATCAATACTAATAAATAACCAAGAATAAGAAATTTCACATTCCCAACCACCCTTTAAAGTAGTAATTTCATTATAAAAATATGACAGAACTGTTTTAGAAAATATTCTGTTTTATATGCATAAGTAGTACTTTACACAATCACATTAATTTTTTTCCAACTGAACGTCTTTTACTTACAAAGAACACTTATTATTTTAACTTTTAATGTAGATTTATTCAATAAATATGGGACATCAAGCCTGTCAGGGTCTAATATGAACTACCTTCGAAAAAGCATTAATAAAAATATGTGTTTATTTAGAGAATGCTACTCAGAGAAAACTAATAAATTTGCTCAAATAAGTTATTTTACAGATTTCTTGTCAATTTTGAACATTATCTAATAAAGAGAGTAAAAACACATTTTATTAATTGTAAGTAAGCAGCAGATAATGAAATAAAGATGGAGTTTATGTATTTATAATTCTGCTATCATTCATAAAACAACAACATTGCTGTACACAACAATATCAACTTCCAGCATCTTGATGTTGTGAAACTTACACTACAACAAGTGATGGATGGTTTACCCATTTAAAAACAATACTATTGTTTGAAAGCAGTAACAAAATATAAATAAATACTATTAAGCCTTCCAAACTCTGAAGCTATATTCAACATCGCAATAGTTTATGGATAGACAGATCAAATGTCTATTTAAAAGCTCAATAACATAATAAATTGTTTATGTTACTACTACTGCTAACTTAAAATAGTTTTTCGGAGATCATTTTCCTTAAGCAGCTGCTTACTAATTTTACAATTTAACTGGCATCTCTTTTGAAGGAGTGAATTTATGAAAGCTTTGGGAAATATCTATTTGTAATTGAAAATCCTATTTTAATACATAACTAACAAAATTAAAATTTTCAAATTCACTTTCACACTAGATAGAAAAAACTCTTTTGCATATAAATCATAATAAACTGGATAAGACTATCATTAACAAAGTTAGTTTCAGATAAAATACAAATGTTCCTCCAGTCCACAGCTTAGCAGGTCTTGCACATAAAAATACACTTTACAAGCAAACACTGCAGATTATGAGAAATGAAAAACTCTCTAAATCTTTATGCTAGAAAAGGGCCATCTGCTTCAAGGGTGAAGGTGGTTGCAGTGAACATTGCATGTATATGCATGTGCAAAGTTGTACTTCACTTCAAAATATAAGAACCATCAAGTTACAGACCACAGGAACAGTTAGTAAACAGTAGATGAGAAGAATGATGAGAAATACAAAGTAACATATAAACCACCTCTTGCTTTTTGAATTTTTAAAGAACTAAAATTGTTTATTTAACAAAATAGCTGATAAATGTATTTGCTTGAGTATATTTCAAACACCCTAGATGGAAAAGCAAAATGGATATAGATAGAAGCTAACACTAAAGCTCATTTAAATAATGCAAAAATGTTATCAAAGAAATATTGCTGAACTAATAAAGTAGCATAAAATTAACCTTACAGGAATATTAACCATTAATATTAAACTTAAACAATTACTCCTCCAAAAACAATGCTAGAAAAATTAGAAAAAAGCCTTCACAAGCAAGTACGTCAATATATAAATTAGAATGTTCATAACCATTTATGAAACAACCTGTTGTAATCAGTGGCATAACTACTGTGAGCATTGGAGGGGAAAGCTGCCTCTGAGCATAAAATATGAAGGGCCTGTATTACAAAAAATGAAATTCAAAATATCTCTCATTACAATTATAATTATACCACTGATTGCAATTATAATAAAAGAATAGATACGCTTTATGTTTAGAAAAGTGGTAAAGTCAATTAAGTAGTATTATATCACAATCTATATTTATATTTAATAGCTAAAATATTAAATACCCCAAATATCACTTTATTTCAAGAAATCTAATTTTTGCTCATATTTCTTCTTGTTTCTTGTAATTAGACTTGCTGAGAAGATAATTTAAAATCATACAAACAATACATTAAAGAAAATCAAAGATTTGACCCATCTTGTATATGAATCTTCTTTTATAACCAACAGCTAATATATTACACATTATACTAAACAGGTACACAAATTAACTAACTTCCAAATTGCATCTTCTGGTAAAATTTATGTCTTACTTCTGTATCTGCTGGAAATTCTTTTTCCTTCTCAGCATTTGGCACATAGTGGGTTTCGAAGAAATGCGAAAAATGCTTCCCTATATCTTCATTAAGATATAAAAAGCCAGTATTTGATGTTGGGATCATATTTTCTGTAAACAGAAGATTTATAAATACATTGCACTAGTTTCTTCTCCATTTCTTAACTAATACAGTGTGTCCACGTTTCAATGCTCACTATTGGGATCTCAGAAATTGTAAGAGATACGAAGTCGGTTAAATTAAAAGAGATTTGGCTATTTTGAATATCAGTTTACTTATGCTTTTGTTTTTTCAAAAAAGTTCACGGCTTACTAGATATTTGCTAAGAACAAAATTATCTTTTTTTTTTCAAGTGAAACATCTCAGCAACGAGCAAAGATAGAAAAGAACAGCAAAAAGGGTGTTTTAGAGAATTTACTCCAAAACACAAAAAAATTATTTTCACAATTGTCTTTTGTTTTACTTCGGCGGTGAAACGTAAATCTAAGTTTTTTCTAATAGAACGCCTACTTGATTTCCATATTACTGAATTGCATGCCTTAAATGCTTTTCAGTGATACATGGTTTGATATAGCTATTCTTTTGTTTTACCGAGTTATGAAGTGAAAATCATTTTTCATCATAGTGTGCCATGACATCTAGCACACAAAGTTGTGGAGTTTTATCAAATAAATTAATTCATTTGTTATGCAAAAATTGCTAAAGCAAAATAAATACGCTTTTATGGGGCATTAGCTGATTATTTGATGCTATCTGTGAATGCTCAGTAAAGTATCTTAAAAGCATCTTTTGTTTTGTTTTAGCAATTGTTACATAATGAATGTAATTTATCTGACAAAAATCAATGATTTTCATATGTTTAAAGCCATGGCACACTAAGTGGAAAATGATTTTTATTTAAAAAAAAAACAAGATAATTTCGTTTTTAGCAAATATCTAGTAAGCTGTGAACTTTTTTGAAAAAAAAACAAAAGCATAAGTAAACTAATCTCCAAAACAGCCAACACTTTTCTAATTTAACTGACTTTGTATCTCTTACAATTTCTGAGATCCCAATAGTGAGCATCGAAATGTGGACACATTGTATATCAAATATCTAACCTAACAAAGATATTATAGTGCCTGAAGAACATGACTGGTTTATAATTTAATAAACAGTCTAAGGTTTTGAAAATAATATGCTCATAGCTCAATAACATACTCATAAAGTTGTACTAAATCTCAGTAGCACTACTATCCTATTGGACTCAATAACATCCTATGCGGTACCTAGCAGAGTTATTGCAAAATACCCGAAATGTGTATTAGTCATATTTCTATTTACAAGTGTAACAGTGTTAACACATGGTTACTTAAAATCCGAACTGTGTATTTTGCTTTTTTGTAAAAAATGCCAAATAACAATACAAACTGCTCTGTTTAGGGTTGCCATTCAAAAAAATCTATGGATCCTAATATTCATTTTCATTATTTCCCTCCTAAAAACAAACATTTTATAAACATAAGTAATAAGTTTGGAACAGTTGAAGTAGTCAATCACAGAAAAGCATGGGAAATTAGATTAAAAATGAGCGAACTAATAGCAAGACATATGTAAGTTTGCTCCAAACATTTTACTAGTGAAGATTACAGTTTTAAAACACATATTTAGTTGTGTTTTATAGGCAATTTAAATTCTAATATAAGTCCCCATTTAAAATGTTCGGCCATACCGTCAAGATTACTGCCGACCAAATCATTTGAAAATGATGAAAAAAAGAGCATCAAAGAAATGAAAGGTTTCAAACTCTGTACAATGAATTTAATATACAGGGTGACATTTTAAAGTTTCAATTGGCCACATTTTTTTTTTAAATAAGAGATATCACAAAATGTTCAAAACTGTTTTGGTAGTATGCAGGGGCAACCAAAGTGACCCCATAAATATAGCGCCACTCTCAACCCCCTGCTACCACAACTTTTAAATCTTAAATGGCAAACCCCTCCCATAGTATATAGATGGGGAAGTAAAACAACTCTTAAAAACGCGGGAAACTAGCTCGCGAAGGTTGGAGGGCAGTTCGCGTTTCTATAATAGATGTCATGACAGTCGAACGCCGAGCCAGCGGCTGAGCAAGATTAGATCAGTGCCATACACGTGGAAGTGAACTTCTACTATACTACCTTTACTTTTATTTTTAATAATTATGCATTGTAAAAGTATTTGTGTGGTGAAGGGGTGTAAAGCCACTAATGAAACTTTCAACGTGCATTTTTTTAAATTTCCCAGTGATAAACAAAGGTAAGGAATAAAAGTTTTGTTACTTCCGATTAACTCTGAAAATGCTATTATAAAATAAATATTTTAGTTGTGAGGAATGGGCACGGTTTTGTAACATCTATGATGTATATAAAGATCATATGGAAATATTAATGCAAAATACGTATTACAAGGTCTGTTCAGCACACTTTGAAAAGAATTGCATTAAAGGAAAAAATAAAAAAATTCTTTCTCCAAATGCCACACCTACTATAATGCAGCAAGAAGCTGCAGAAGAAGAATTAAGTAATTTGCCTTTAGGTATGATTATCTAATAAGCTTTTAATAATAGTAGTATTAACTAATTATGTTGCAATTATATAAAGTAGAAAAATTGTGCTTGCATCGACTGTTAATGTTTTCTTACAAATTTCGTTTTTATTTAATAGATCGAGACATCCATTTGCCACTGTCGCCTACCGCAGAACCTCTGGGTCTTGCTGTCGTCCCTAGTAGGTCTCCATCACCATCTCGGGCTTGCCAAACTGCAAAGGCGCTTATTTATTGATTTATTTAAATGTAACCATTGAAAGATAGATTTTTGAGTACAAGAACAATAATGTATCTAAAATGTATTGTGATAAATTTGATTTCTTTGGATATTTGTGCATGATTTACATCATTTTCTTTAATTTAATACAATGCCATTATAAATTTGGTAAAATTAAATTTAATAACAAAAGATGCAATGATAGCCTTTCTAGTAATTCATAAATAAATCTACACACGCCACTGACACTAGCGTAGTGACATCTGTTCGAAATATCGGTACTAGCCACCATTACTTCAAGGTCATCGGCCGGCGTTTGAAAAGAACAAAGGATTTTTGAAGAGTCGTTCTACTTACCCATCTATATACTATGCCCCTCCCCACTTGCGACACATCATTGGAAAGCTCTTGAAAAATACTTTTCCTGGCGCCACATTTATGGGGTCACTTTGGTTCTCACTGCATACCACCAAAATGGTTTTAAGCATTTTCTGATCTCTTATTTAAAAAAGGTATAGCCCATTGAAACTTTTCAAAATGTCACCATGTATACATACGTTTTAACGATAAATAACAAATACTTACATAAATTACTCAATTCTTAGTAACACAGCAAGAACTTCTTTTCTATGCTTAAGTAATAATTATTAATAAACAATCTAAATTTCAAACTAGCATGCAGGTGCATAAGTAGTAAGTACGCAAACGAAAGGAATACCACCCAAGGATACTACATATATGATACCTGTACCTGTAGTACGTGTTTCCGGAAAATATATGGTGGCGCTGTAATCACAACAACAAATATGTTATCATGATTACAGTGCTACCATCAGTAATTATTGAGCTCAGTTAATAGGATAACAGTGCGACTAAGATTTAATAAAAATTTATGAACATGGCAGAAATTATTCAACATTACAACTACTGAAACGTATTTAGTACATTTTAGTATTATTCTCATAGCATTGTTTTGTGTTTTATGCAGTCTACTAGAAATTATTAGAGTTACAATTAAGTAATACAAAAATCAATGCTCATAATGTAGACTTATAGAACAATTATGACATTTTTGTGGATGATTCTAAACAAGTGAATATCTTGTGAAAGTTTCTTAAGTATGTGGTTTACATGTCAGTGTACCCAATGGAAGATACTCGGTGTAAAATAATTACCCTGAGCAACGTAGCGATGTGATTCATCTTCAACTAAAACATTATAAAAAGGCTGTTGATCTTTATTTTTTAATCGATGTACTCCCATCTGAGCCTGCCATTCAGGAGATGCCATACAAACTGGATCCCAATCATATATAACACATATATAATTCAACACAACATGTTTCATTACCATTCCTACAGCAAATGTAAGATTGCTGGGACGGCTCTTTGGTTTAGTCTGCAAGTTAAAAACAAACCTCAATATTTAAAATAAACGAAAGCTTTATTGTTACAATGTTACCTGAGTAATTGGTTCACAGAAATTCTGCTTATGATGCAAATCGTAATCACGTAACATATGCACTATCCGCTGAACTTGTTCTGCCACTTCGAATTCCTAGAGTTTTTAAAAACTATATTTAGAAGTAATGAAATGTGATTAATGAAACTTACACGAGTAAGAAGGTAATTTTCCAGTGGTTTTGTATCAATACTGTGCAACATATAAATACGTGCTAGACTAACTACAGCTGACATATCATTTGGACTAATCAGATGTAATAATTCTAAAGTTGATCGCAAACGTGTAATGCTTCCATTAGGATGCGTGTGCTGCCGACATGATACTTCTAAATTATTAGTCATGCGTTCCACAACCTACTTAAAATTTGATTAAATAAGTAAATCAATTAATAGGAACGGTGCTTAACAGACCTGTCTAGCAGAAGCAGGTGGAAGGTATCTCTCTTTATTATCAGTATAACTACGACTATGAGGACATGCGCCTTTGCGAATCACATTACCATTGTTAAAGACATCTATATAATAAGAGTCTGCATAACTTTCACCTTGTCCTTCGGTAAATCTCAAAAGAAAGTGTGCAGGAAAACTAATCGGATCACATTTCAAACCAAGGCGTCTAGCTACACTTTCATAAATTATTGCCAAAGTTATTGGTAGTCCCTGCTTCTTTGTTAATACCTGAATTATGAAAATTACTTTATATTTTTGGTATATGTATTATTATAAAAATATTGTAACCTACATCATTAATAAAAGAATTTTCTGGCATATAGTAAGCATTGTTATTTCCTCTAAATTTATTTTGTTCATACATAACAGATGTTAAGCAACGAATGATTTGCCTGCATTCGAATACATTCCATTGGTTTCCTTCTAGATTTTCTACTTTCCATTTCTTGAAAGTTTCTTGAGGAATCTTGTGTAACGGATGTTCAGGATATGCCACTTTTAAACAGATTCTTGCCTATTTAAAGAATCACAATAATGATTTTAGATTAATACTGAAACTACATTATCAGAATAAATTGTTAATCATTTTACACACTTCCAATAGCCACTTTGCTACCACATTCAAAACCTTAATAAACAGATTTTAAAATTTAAGTAATTGGCAATGATAAATTATTATTTGAAGATCTCTGCTTAGAATATAAATTAATCATTCAAATGATAATGTTAAAGTATACCTGAATGGACTCATTTTGATATTTTGTATAACCACTTAAGATTTTGCAATTAAAAGAAAGAATCCAAAACTTGGGATTCTTTTATTAAGATTTGCGAGTAAAATTGAATTTTCCGAAATCATGCAATATTGAACCTTCATTGAAGATTTCTTATAACTTTTACTCAAAAATAGCGCATTTTATTAACAAGATACATACAATATTATGTGATTTCAAGATTGTGAAACTATTTGATCTAAATAATCGAATCTACTTACTTCACTAGCTAAATGATCAAGCTGTTCGGCAATATCTTCCCATTCAACATTAGTAGTAGGCTGACACCACTGAGCTACAAAAGTTGCACCTTTTTCTAGAATTTGGTCTTTGGCTGGCAAAGCCATAAATTTCTCCCATTCCTTAGCCAAATGTAATTGACGAATAAATCTCAACACTTTAACAGAATAATACTGTAGGGTTTTATTACCAGGCGTACTAAAAATAATATTAATTAAGAAATAATTATCGTATATATCATTCATTTTGCTTACTCAACAGGAACAACTTCTATACTTTTAATAGGTGTACATGTGGTTATGATAGTCATCAAATCGAAAACTATATAGTTATATGCTCGTGGAGATTCTTCTGTTAATTCTACCCATTCCTGAAGATCACAGTCAGAAAACTCATTTTTCTTATAAAATCTAGGAGACATAGTAGACAATAAAGCATGAGTACGGCTGCTTAAGTCATATATATACTGAGCTTCTTTGTACCAGTCCGTGAAATCATTATCAAACAGTTTCATAAACTGGGGCCATCTAGAACAATTAAGAAATGTAGTATGTCATACCATGTGTGTATATCTTTGCAATTACACACTTTATTTCAAATTTCTTCTTCCAAATAAAGCTGCTGTTTTGTACTACATCTCGTAAATAATGGCATGTTGCAGAGACATTTAACACATCTTCAAGATTCAGTTTAGGCTCTGCTAATATCAATTCCAGAATTTCAACAGGTAGGCATTCCATTATTACCGATATTTACAGATTCCTCGACGTGATTAACTAAGTATATTCATATTGCGCTCTGGAATAAAAGTATTTAATTGTACACTAAATCCTTTATAAAATATAAATCGCGTTATTAATTAAATTAACGTATAGTAAAACAAATCCAGCACTAAAAACGCAGTAATATTAATACGTACTTTCAATAAAAACTAAAAAATGCTATAGATCCAAATGGTCCAAATGCTAACGATATGATATCACCTCAAACTCGAACCGACTCGAACGACTCGAACTTTACAAATATTATTATCAGCTGTTTTTATTATAAAAAGTGTCGAATATATTCGTGACATTCGTAGGATATATCAAAATATGTCAAAATCTACATCGAATGTTTTTAAGTACACATAGAATGTCATACCTTGGCAGCACCACAGATTAAATAAGTGTCAGATATGTCACTCCCTATTCCACCAACAATAATGTTTCCATTTTTTGTCTCTGCACATTTACATTTGCAACTGTGGGAGTTTACCACGCCTACTCTTTTACGCGCGTTTTATGAAAAGTGCATACCACGCTGTGCTGCTTGCGCAGACACGTCAAAATAGCAAGCTCTTGCAGTTGCTTTGAGAAAGAGAGAGGGCAATAGAATCCACAAATTTGGCGAAGTAAACATCTGACCCTTATTTAATCTGTGGCAACACCAACACTGTATGCAACATTGTAACAAAACCAAACAAAAAAATATCAGTGTTAAGGATTTTTATTATACTATTTTGAATAATAAAAACAGGTTAGAAATTCGAAATTCTGTATCAGATTATCAGAAATATTCCTGCTTATTTTTTTGGCTTTGAAAGCTTGCACATTACTTTTTTGTGTTACTTTCATCTTATTTATTTTTCTTTGATAAATCTGTCATATTTTTTGATAATTATACAGCGTGTTTCAAATTTGAGGGTACAAAGTCGGTTTAAAATATAGACCATATTACGTACCTGTTTACTAAGTCTGTCTTTAAGCTTTCTTTATAAAATGTCAGCGTTAGATTTAGAAATACCTTTAATGGAAACTGTATTACATACCCAGATTTAAGCCTTTTTTATCAACGATTGTTGAATAATGAGGCCATTTGCATGTATCGATTGTTTTACACCGGATGATTGCAACACTCGCCTACCTGCTCGTGTTGTAAATTTCATCCTCGTCTAAAACAATAACCATTACATGCTCGCTAAATAATAATAAAATAGATATTTATTTAATAAGGACCTAAAATAATATTTTTGCGGGCTAGCCGGGAATACTAGACTAGAGAACGAGGCAAAGAACGAGCTGAGTCTGCTACCCCCGGTGTGTCCGCAAAATCTTTTTGGCCCAAGTTATTAAACACAATGGCCTGGTTTGTGCAACCGTCTCTTATGTTTTGGTAAACCTGCTTACAAATTTAATAAAATATTGGAGATTTATAATTTTGAATTGCCTGTTATGGTTACTATGATGCATTGTTTAGGAATAAAATACTTCAGGGACTGTAAACAGTTACATAAATAACTACTAAAGACCGTTTTACATTATACTTTTTTCGGCTAAACTATTTACTAAACTAGTTACTACACTAGATTCGAGAAAGGCACGGCCGTTGGTGGCGTCACTGGTTGTAAACAATATGGTGGACAACGTCGGGGTATTTAGAGGTATTAGCAGCTACCTAGTGCTCAGTGATTTTTTTAAATTTTTCTTTTGCGTATTTTAAAGAAGTTATTATTATGTATATTATTAATATAATTTTTTCTGATGTAACGTGCTTTTCTTTTAATAACAATTAGTAGTATTATAATACAAATATTTTGAACATTTTTATATTTGTGCTTAATAAGTATTAGTACTACAATAATGAAAATATTAACACTTCACTTGTTTTATTGCAAATTTTTACTCTTGCTAACTACATTTATTAATTATTATACATAGGACAAAATTAATGCTACAGGAATTAATAACTACTATCAAAAAATACCAAATTTTTGATTTGGTAACAAAAGGGGCAGCTTAAAACCTGTCTTGGGCCAATATTGGAGGAATTTATAACACCTGTTAGAATTCTGCACTTATAATCACTGTCCATGAGATTTTCAATATTGTATGATGTAAAATCATCATAAGTATTTACTTGTACTCCTTTGTCCTTGTAAGTCTTTAATTTCTACTGCAGACCTAGAAAATACTGCAGAGCTTTCTTTAATATTTAATAAATTTCTTGTTACTTCTATTGTATCATAACGCTTCCCTCCAGCTGTTAGATCTGGTAATTCTTCTACATGTTCCACAGCCTTCTGTACACTTTTATTTTTCGCTCGGTTTTGCAGTCTTTGTTCTCTATCTAGATGCTACTGCATTTGTGTAGGACTTAAGATACAATCATGTGAACGGACTGGTAAATTTTGGCTGGAAACTGCGGTTTTTTTAAGTCGATTAATTTTATTAATATGAGCTGTAAAATGAAAATAATATCTAAACTATTATGTTACTTTTTAGCAAACCAAAATAAATTCTTTGCTTACCTCCACCAAAATAAATTCTTTGCTTACCTCCACCAAAGAAAAAAATCATCGTTCTTAAAGTGCAAACTGCACACTTTCATGTAGACAGAAATATTCTTTCCTATTCTCAAGGCAACCATCCATTTTTTCGTTAATATTCTGTGGTAACTTGGGGAATTTATGAAACGAAATGTTTGGAATTTTATATGTGGACTTGCACTGAGAGCCACAGCAATTATTTTTACTTTTTGTCACATCATTGGACATCTCGAAAAATATTATTTCTACGTTTCCACTTACTTAGTAAAAATGTAAATAACCACGCCGTTAAAAATTTAAAACTCGACCCCGACGATACCAGTGACAGCATTTACCGCGTAGCATCGTATCGAGCGCTGCCCAACTCGAATCAACTTAAATTTCCCGCCTCTATTTAGGAGCTTTTAAAGGTAGCTGTCACAGATTAAATAAGAGTCAGACATTTCACTCCCTATAACACCAATGTTCCCATTTTTTGTCTATGCGTATTTACATTTGCAGCTCTGAAAGTTTACCACGCCTACTCTTTTACGGGCGTTTTATGAAAAGTGCATACCACGCTGTGCTGCTTGCGCAGTACACGTCAAAATAGCAAGCTCTTGGAGTTGCTTTGAGAGAGAGAGAGAAAGAGGTCAATAGAATCCACAAATCTGTCGAAGTGAAACTTTCTGACTCTTATTTAATCTGTGCAGCTGCTAAAGTTGTTGCCAATGTCACCCACACTATATTCTATATACATAAAAGATTTTGAGGTTATGTTACTTTTTAAATGTTTGTTTTTATTAGGTTAAAAGAGTTTATTGTATTAATTTATTATAAATAATAATTAAAATAATAAATATTCAAGAAATCAAGAGCGCGTCAAAGTTATTAGTTGTAGAAACCACTGAAAATCGCTCTAATGTGTAGGTTTAGTATACAACCTTGGTTGAAAGACAGGACCGGACCTAGTTTTAAATCTAGAATCTAGCGTGAAAACTTGGAAGCAATCGTTCTGATTTACATTATCCAAGTCGAGCTAGTTTTGAATTTAGTCAAAGTTCCAGACGAAAAAAAGTATAATGTGAAACGGCCTTTAGGAGTAGGTTTACCAAAAATTTTGATTGGAATGAAATAAAAATACAGAATTTAGGACCAATGCTTGTGTTTAGGAGTATTAACAGTTTTATGCGCTATTAGTAATCGCTTGCTTGCTCCTGGACGACTGTATCGATAACCATATCTCTTTAACATTGCATCCATCATAGATTTGAAAAACCACCTGCTTTGCTCTACATAAATATCTATCCCAATATAACAACTTCTACCTAACCTCAAATACAAACGGCAACAAAATACCAACCGTCCAAAAGCTTTATGATTCAAGTGGTACCACTTAAATATACTGCTTCTGAACACAAGCAACTTACTACACATCCTTTTGCATGGTAACCTAATAGGTATACCTTTTGTTAGAAGAAATAATCTTGCAAATCTCGATGACATATAGCAGTATCAAAAGTTACTGCGGTCTTAGATTCTGTACTTTAATCGCGATTAATTTCAAATATGTCTTCCAAAAATGTACATAATGTAAACTGTAAAAAGCAAATCTTTTCCGGCTTAAAATAAATGCAAGGAGAATTGCTTGTGTTTAGGAACAATCAGCAAGTAGTAGCACTTAACTCATAGAAAGTTCTTGAACTGGTAGCAGCAACCATCGATGATTCGTTTGCTACCGACATTTCATGCAGCGTTTTAAAAAGCGCTTTCAAATTCTACCGTCGTTTGTATTTGAGGTTAGGTATAAATTGATGCGTTGTAATTGATATTTATGTAGAGAAACGTAGTTCTTCAAATCTGTGTTGGATGCAATATTAAAAAGTGGGATATAGTTATCAATGTTTGTTAAGAGCAGTTAGCACGACGACGTGACGTGATACCAATGAAAAAGCTTTTAGTTTCTAGAGTTTAAGCACAAATTACGCTATACATTAACGTTATTTTGTGACAACTACGCATGCTCATAACATTATCGTAATGCTAAAGTTTATCGAAACCCACTATTTCCATACAAATAATAAAGCGAATATATCTAATACGATAAATCGGTTTGTGAGGGTAGCAGGAAGCTGTAGCGTGTATTTCAAACTCGCAAATTTACGTTAAACATCCCGTTAACGATAAATTCACATGACCAAATACTCTAAAATAAGTTTAGCGGGCATATAACATTTAAAGAGTTTGAGCAAACAACCGACAGTATACCAACGTTAGTGGAACCTAACATAACTTGACGATCTAATTGGATGTGGTTATTTAAAAAAACGCGTTTTCAATTTATTCATTTATTATCAATAAATTAGTAACAGTGAAAATATTGTCAAAATATACATGCTCGAAGTACACGCCACAAATTACTAACCTCACAAACGGAGTTACAATATACGTTATTCGCTCCCTTATTTGCAAGGAAGTAGCGGACTCCGATAAACTTTAGCGTTACGATAATGTTCTGAACATGCGTAGTTGTCACAAAATAACTTTAGGGGCTGTCCTTAAATTACGTATAACGCTCCAAGGAGGGGTCCAGAGTTGCGTTACGCAACGTTACCAAGGGGGGGTTAGGGGGGGTCAAGAGTAACGTTACGTAACGATGGAATGTTATTGATAAAATATTATTTAAACTCATGTTTACTTGTCTGAACTCAAACAGTTTGTGTATAGACCACAATGGTCGCACGCGCCTCACTTCGATGCATTCCTTTCTAATAAAATCTTTTTTCAATAAAAAATTAGAACATTTTCATATTAAATGTAGGGGGAGATTAGAGCATTGCGTTACGTAATGTCCAAGGAGTGGTTCGAACTTGCCTTACAGTTGCGTTACAAGGGGGGGGGGGAAAGGGTATAAAAATCGTTCAATTTTGCGTTACGTAATTTAAGGACGGCTCCTTATCGTATAGCGTAAAGTGTGCTCAAACTCTCTTTTAAAATGTACATGCCCGCTAAACTTTCACTGTATTTGGTCACGTGACTTCACCGTTAACGAAATGTTTAACGTGAATTTGCTCAAGCTCTAATGTGCCAAAAGATTTTGAGAAAGTTGAAAATCAGTCTAAGCGGTGATCGTTTAATGTTGTTAGTCATCGAACACCTAGCTAATTTATGAAAGAAATTAAAGTATATAGTAAGAAAAAAGAAACAAATCCAAATTAATCGGGTGTTTGATGACGGGCCGCCACTTGGATTATACGATCCGGTTGCAGTTAATTAAATACTCAAACGAATTACGTGATTAGCCAATCAGACTTAGTAAAATTCAAATGTAAGTTCAAAATGATTTGACCCGACCGGCTAATCATTTGATTTTAAAGCATTTGATTAATTATTAATGTGCTTCATGCAACGGGCCTATAAAGTTCACGGCGTTGATAGAGCATTTAGTACATCTTTACACGTGACATTTGTTAGAATTGACAGTTTTTTTTGACGTTAAAAATAAAGTTAGGGGTTAATAAACGCATCTCAAATATTTATGTCTTTTCTAACTTATTGTTATATTAAATAAATGAAAGACCTTTTCTTCGACTTAATGTTTATTTCTACAAACCAGTCTACATTGTATAGTGCGTAGTAGAAACATTTTAATTTTTGTAATTTTTAACCTAAAAATAATCAAATACGCCGATAGTAATGACTACAAGGAAACGAAGTGGTTCTGGTTCAAAAAGACAATTAAAAGAAAAGGTTGTTCAAATTTATGAATTATTTTTTAAAGGCGATGATCTGTCCAAGAATAATCCCACATTCTGGGATGAATTCTTTTTACTAAAACCAAAGGTGTCTTATTTAGAAAATGAAATAATGAAACTTACCCCAGATCAATTAACTTTACTTAGAGACAACTTAAATTTACTATTTAGTCAGTGTATTGAAACATTAAGTCATGAACATAACATCAGAGTGGTTTATTCGATGCAGACTTTATGTGCTTTAGTATCGTCCATATACAAGAAGGTAACTGCCGAAAGTGGTTTTGATGTTATTCATTTGCTTATGGGCTTCCAATCTGCAGAAGAAAAAATGCAACAATTATTACATCATTGTCACGTTTTTCTAACTAGTAAGTTGCAATTATGACATTACTGGTAAAAATAATCTGCACAATAACAAGATATATTTCTATGTATCGATTTGTGATGTTTCTTACGAAAAGAGTGAATACAAGAATAATTAAGATCATACAGCGTTCGTTTTATTTATTTGTTTTTTAGGTGATACTCCCGATAGTCTAAAGAATTTATGTTTAAAACTTCTTCTGGTATTTGTCACAGGAACAGAAAATGTTAGCCAAAATACATTAATAGAATATATTATGATTACATCAATGTTTGAGTGTTTGATGCAATTGTTATGTGATACACCATCGAGACAGATGCATGGGCATGATGTGGTACTTTTGTTAACTTTATTGGTAAACTATAGAAAATATGAAGCAACCAATCCATACATTGTCAAATTGTCCATATTAGATGACGAATTAGCTTTAAATGGATATGGCCAAGTTATTACAGCTGCTCTTATGGAATTTTGTCGACAGTTTAATCTGCAACATTTAGAAGCTCAAAATGCATCCTGGTTATCTTCACTAACAAATATGGTAGGAAATATGTTCATCTCAGAAGAAGGTGGTGTTAGAACTCAGCAGATTCGAGCAAATAATGCACTTCTGTTGGCATTATATGAAGCAATACATTTGAATAGAAATTTTATAACTACATTAGCTCAAACTCAAACTGATACAAGTTCTCCTCCTTCACCGAGCAATACCTTGAATTCTGCACATCCAGCTCCTGATCTATCAAATATGAATATAGTTGATATTATGGCTCAACCATCAAATTTACTTGTAACTTTCTTCCAATATTGGTAAGTCTATATTAAGTTATTTTAAACTACCTTTATTGTATATTATCTTAACATTGTAGTTCTATAGTAATGCAAGATACAAAAACAGAGGCTGGAACTCATACGGTTAAGCTATGCTTTTTAATTTTAAGTTGTATATCTGAAGATCAATATGCCAATTCCATTATGCATGATGTGAGTCTTACATTTAAGGTCCATTTACACAGACTGCCAATGCGACATCGTAAACCTTTTGCTGATCGTGCCACATCTTCCCAACCTCTAGCTTCTACTCTTTTAGGTAAGAGTTCTTTAATGTGTTGTAATTAACAATGTGATATTTTTGAGAATAAGTGCTTTTTACAGTTTGCAGCTTGCTTTTGTAGTCTTTTTTGAAAGATTCTGTTTTTTTTGGATTTTGTACAAATTGAGGAGATAATTAACTTGGGAATACATACTTTATTCTGTTAATTTTATTTTTCGACCAAAATTCTAATTTAGAATGTATGAAAGTATATTCTGAGGTTTGTATAACTACCACAGATTTAAAATCAATCTAATAATACACAAACAGAATTCAGGAATGTATAAATAAAAAGTGAGGTTGTGAGACACACTGTAGGGTGTGTTCGAAACACCTTCAACTGCTTCTAATTTGTCTTTTGTATCTATTGTATTTCTTTTGAGTACTTTATTTACCTCAAAATAAAAAATATAATTTTCAAAATGTGGTATCTTCTTTTCTAGACTTATTGGTTGAATTTATAATGAGTCATATGATGAAGAAATTACCAATGGAATTATACCTTTTATGTCTTGGTGTAGTACACCGTGTGTTATGTTATCAAAAAAGATGTCGAATTCGAATAAATTATCCATGGAAAGACTTATGGACTGCTTTAATAACTCTTTTACGCTTCTTAGTACAAAACGAAAGTAATCTATCAAAGAAAATGAATATATTCGAGCTAAGTTTACAAGTGACTAATATTTTCAATTTATTCATTACTTATGGAGATACCTTCCTTCCAACACCAGGCAGTTATGATGAATTATATTATGAAATAATCAGAATGCATCAGGTATTTGATAACGTTTATTCTATGGGTAAGTTATTCTATTTACCTATTATAAGCAAATTTGTTGCAAATTTTTTATCTCAACAGGTCTCCGATATTCATCTGGAGATGGAGAGTTCAAAGACAATGCACAAAAGCTAAATAATAGTTTGATAAACATACGTGCAATTATTAAACATTTTGCTCCAAAGATTGAACAATGGTTGACATCTCAGAGTTTATCAACTCCTTCAGAAGATCAAATTCTTGAAGTTGTTAGGAAAAATTATGATAGTCTAACTTTAAAATTGCAAGATTCTTTAGATCAATATGAGAGATATTCGGAGAAACCAAAGCATTCGGCATTTTTCATACAAATGTTAAGAAGTGTTGTAGGTGATACTAGGCAAAGCATTGATTATGCATCAATAAATTTACAGGTTATATTACAAGAATTTTCATCAATTTCATGAAACTATATTCTTTCAATAGAACCGTATTTAAAATGGAAACAACATAATCATAAAATTTTTGTACAACATGTAATCCACATAATATATGATTATATACTTTTTATTATGCTTGAGAAATGTAACAAAAGTAATGAATTTTATCGTTTGTTAATTAATAAATAATTCGACTTATTTAAGATATATTGTTTTGTTAGCAATAATTGATATAAGAAATTCTATAAACATTATTTTCTAAATATTTTTGTAGTTGTACGAAATAATAAAGATTCTAATGTAAGAATAGTATGTTTTCTAATTTAACTAACTACAATATAAAAAAAAACATTTTTAGTGAAATTACAGATATGACTCGTCTTTTAAGTAGCATTGTTTTGAATGTTCACTGTTTCTTAGTTTTCTTAAATGGGACTTATATTACAGCTTTGTGAGATGTAAAAAAGGGTTTGTGTGGGTTCTTGGAGAAAAACAAAAGAACAATTGACATTTATGAAAATCGAATTATGGTAGGAGGCAATTAGAAATGATCAAATTAACCCAGGTGAATTTTCATAAACGCCTTATGGCCATAGAACTTGACAGATGCAACTATGTCGAACTGTTTTCTATGTTTTTATTAATAAAATAAGAAATTATTGTGGATGATAATGTCATATTGACTTTCTATTTTTTCAATTGTCCATCTTTTCTCATATTGACTTGTTTCAATCCTCTTTATTGGCTTGGTTGACCTGGTATGTCTTAAAAAAAATGTATGAAAAAAAGAATATTCGTAATCTGAGTGATTTTAGTTTCCGGTGGAAGAGAACCAGCAAGAGCCTTGGAGGAGAAGATAAATACAGAATAATGGATCGAACAACACTTTTTCACTAGTATTGAAATATAAAAAGTGACTATCTTCAAAACAGTGATCCTATAAAATCACTGGTTTTAAATTTTTTTCGTCTTGAACGTTTTAATCTTAATATACTGATTATAGGAACTTGTAATCACTTCATTGGCTTGAACGCACATGGTCACATATATGCATGATATGAAGTCCAATGCACTTCACTTTAAAGGGCCTTTCAAGATAGCATTTTTTGACAAGTTGAACATCAAATGGGTTTTCCTGAAGATAAAACCCAGACAGTTGGCAATTCTAATATTTGCTAGTTCTTGCAGTAGAGAAATCCTAAATGGTATTGATGTTTTCATAATTAAGTCTAGATTTTGATTTTATAATTCAATTTCTGTCCACAGTTTTAAAATTTGTTGTGACTAATTCAGTGGCAGGTAGAATGTTTATTGATTTTACTAGTTTGAAGTTTTCAAGAAACCCTATGATCTCCAAAATTCAATAC
Organism: Ignelater luminosus; assembly: GCA_011009095.1. NCBI lineage: Eukaryota > Metazoa > Arthropoda > Insecta > Coleoptera > Elateridae > Ignelater > Ignelater luminosus. The sequence goes on along the minus strand of VTPC01091068.1, from coordinate 266,150 downwards.
AAAAGAAACAGTCTTATAGTCGAAGGGCAAATTGGCAGAAAGAATTGCAGATTTATCGTTCACACTACAGCCAATATTTCAACCATTAGGTCGGAACTGGTGAAGCATCCAGAATTTTCAATTTCTGCATCCAAACCGCGATGGCTGCACATATACTAGTATAGGACTAGGGACAACTCTGACTGAACCCACAGTGACTGTAGTTTAGAAAGTAGACGAAGCTCTTTTGGGTATCAGTTTTATGAAGAGCTATGAAGTAGTCATTGATGTCAAAGAAAGAACACTGAAGTTTCAGAACGCAGAGATTAGTTCTGCCCGAAATGAGATTTTCCAGCGTGCGTCTCCTCCTCCAGAAGGATATAAAAATCTCGGTAAAGACTAAACAAATTATTCCAATAAGTATAGAAGATGATCCAAAGACTATCAGTATCGTAGTAGCTGAACCAGAACGAGCAAAAATGATAGCCAAAAGTGGTTTACGAAAAGATCATTGGTCAAGTCAGTAACTATTATCCCAATCTGTTTCATGAATGCAATGCAAGGAAATGATGGAAGAATACTTAGATGTTTTTGTCACTGTGGAAACAGATTATGGGAGAAACAACCTGGTAAAAGATAAGATCGGTAAGGGTGATGTAGCGCCTATTCGTCAAAATCCAAGATACCTGGCCAAACGAGAACAGACTGATACCCTGTTAAGAGAAATACTAGATCAAGATGTTATCAAACCCTCCAACAGTCCTTGGGTTTTGTTAGTATTTTTAGTGAAAAAGAAGATAGAACAACGCAATTTTGCATTGATTATCGCAGGCTGAACGATGTGACCAAGAAAGATAGTTATCCATTGCCTCATATAGACGACACCTTAGATACCCTCTCCGGGCCCAATTGGTTTTCCACGCTTGATCTAAAAAGTGGTTTATCGGCAAATGGAAGTTGAAGACAACAGCAAAGAGAAAACTGCATTCTCAACTTGCAATGGAGTGTAGTAGTCTACCGTCATGCGCTTTGGTCTTTGCAACGCTCTAGCTACATTCGAAAGATTAGTAGATTTAGTGTTAAGAGGTTTATTGTATAGCGAACGTATTTAGTGTATTTGGATAATGTGATAGTGATTGGAAAAACATTCGAAGATCATCTCAAAAACTCAAAAAAATGTTTGAATAATTTCGTAGGGCTAATTTAAAAGTGAGTCCGAAAAAGTCATGGGTTTCGCGATTAAGTGAAATATTTGGGCCACATAGTGTCCAGTGAAGGTGTTTTGATGAATCCCGAAAAAATATCGGCAATAAAAGAATGGTCTACTCCTAAAGACAAATAGATATACGACGTTTCTTGGGTCTTTGCACTTATTATTATTGTGCTGCCAAACTATTTCACAAATTAACCGAAGCGACAGGAAGATTTATGTGGACTAACGAATAACAAGAAGCTTGTGAAAATTTGAAAGAAAAGCTATTCAATACTGCTGTACTAATTATAAGTTATCTACAGTCTACTGATTTGTTTGTAGAGGATAATCTGAAATTGGTGGTGCCCTTGCGCAAATCCAAGACGACCAAAAGAAAGTTATTAGTTATTTTAGCAAAGTCTTGCCAAAACTAGAAAGAGATTCTTGCGTGACTCGATAAGAACTCCTGCCGTTGTCGGAACATTTTAAAATTTTCTATAAATACTTGTATGGTCATGAATTTCTATAAGAACCGATCACACAACCCTCCCATACAGCACAAAAAGTTTCAGATGTATTTAAATCTTTCTGATATTTTTATATAACATTTCAGGAACATGTCTGAAACTTTTGTGCTGTATAGGCTTAAATGGTTTCTACAATTTAAATATTCCAAAGGGCGAGTAGCTGGATGGATCGAAAGATTATAAGAATGCAACTTCCCCACTGAGCAATGACGTGGCATAAAACATCAAAATACCAAAGCTTTGTAAAGAAAGACCTGACTTTGTTGTAGCCACTGAAAAGACCATTCGCGAAGAAAAAAAGAGGTCATGATCTCGCTCCAATAATGGAATGGAAGAATGCAGACAGGCGTCCAAATTGGAACGAAATCAAAGATCAAGCATCGGTTGTTAAAAGTTATTGGGCGCAGCAAAATTCCTTAATGGTAGAAGGAGGCGTTTTTGAAAAGAGCTTTTGAGAACGTAGGTGGTACTTCCGTCACTAAACAACTGGTCCTACCAAGCGGCAAATGACCAGAAGTACTAAGAGAGTTGCATGATGGAACGTTGGACAAACATTTGGACATAAAAAAGTACAAGAAAGGTTTTACTGTGTTAACTGGTAAAAAGACGTCAAAGCTGGAGCTGTGAATGTGAAATGTGTACTGCGGCTAATGGTCCTGGCAGAAGGAGAAGAGCCGCAATAAAGCGATACAAAATATTTCAAAAAATAGCTATGGATATTGCTTTGGCTAACTACTAAGTGATTACGGTTCCAAACTCCTCCTGAAGAAGGTTGTTGCAGGTTTGGGGTACCATCAGAAATCTACTCCGGGCAAGGAAGGAATTTTAAATCAAATGTTTTTCAAGAAATGTGCAAGTTGTTGAACATTAAGAAGACTAGAATGACTCCGCTACATCCGCAATCAGATGGAATAGTAGAAAAAATGACACTGGACACTGGGTAAACATCTGCCTAAGGTACTATTCGAGAATCAGAGAGATTAGGATATGTACATCGATCTCTTCTTAATGGCTTACGGAACATCTGTTCATCAAACGACAAACTTGTCTCCGGCTCGAATCCACTCTGTGATAAAGAGATTGGTAAACCATATGTAGGAAGTCTACGACGGAATATGGACTCAATCTGTGCACGCAAAAAAATGTTTTGTTGGTGCAACAAGAAAAGTGAAATTTTGGACAGAAAATATTTTTTGCTGTAGCAACAAATTAATCTGTTCCTAACTATAAAATAAATTATAAATTTGTTGTATCTACCAAAGTGCTGTAGTGGCAAGAGCAGAAGATTAAACTGTGTGACAAAAATATTTGCTGTCCAAAATTCCACTAAATATTTTGTAGTACCAACAAAACATTGTTTTCCGTGTAGAAAATTTGAATCACATACTTATAAATTACACTGATGTTTCACCAAGCTTATTATATGTGCCAACTATCCCAGAAAAGACCGCGAAAATGCCATACTGGATCGATATCGAATGTTCAAGATATCCAAGCGGACTTTCTAGGAGGGTGTGAATATATAAGATATACGGCCTCAGTTTTAGATGGTGGGTTGCGATGCACTCGTAGTAGGAGTAGGTGCGCTTGGCCTGGTTACACTTGCTTCAGCGGCAACGGTGAAGCCGCCGGAGAACTAGAGACCGGACCGACGACGACAGAGCCGACCCGCCGGACTTCCACACTTCCTATCCTTGACCGCATGCAGCAGCGTTCACCAGCCAAACCAAATTTCATCTTGGCCAAAAGGTTTATACCTACAGTCGCCTCAATTATGATTTGACCTTGCCTCAGTTTTAATCTACGTTTAGGAGTCTAGTTCTATTATTCGATAAGAAGTTAGTAAGTAAATATTTGTAAATAGTTGATTTTGAGTGTTTAAAAAGTTTTAAATGTTAATTGAATTTATAAATAAAACGGACTTTCATGCACAAACTGTTTTCGTTTCAGTTTGGTAGTTTGGCCCATTCTTTCTTTTCATTTCTTTATTTCTAATTCAAAGGTAGGGGCTACAATTTCCTGGATAGGGCTTTTTGACAAAGTGTTGGCATTTCGGTGTATTAATACTATACCACAGTGCGGTAGTTATATTTTTGCAGTCTATCAGTCCAACTAGCTATTGTCCTTCAGTATTTTTAAATTATAGCAATTACTTATGGGCTACGTGATTGATTCTTAACGGAAAATCCGGAGTATACAATCATGAAAATGCTTATGGAAGTATCCCAATACTTTAGCAATGGCCAATAATTCTTTTCTGGTTACACAATACTTTTTTCTGGTTTTGACAAGTCCTTGTTTAAGTAATCAATGACTTTCTCTTGGCCATCTTGGATTTGTAAAAGGACAGCGTCGGTGTATAACACGAATACACCAATCAACTGTGGATAACTTGAGACAAGAAGACTAGAAAGCTTATCTTTAAAATTTCCGAAATTTTCTTGGTATTCGTTGATCCACACAAATCTTCCTGTCATTGTGTGAGATAGTTTGACGATTTGGCCATTCTTCCTCTGTCGATATCATCTCGAGGTCTGTGGAAACACTCTCGCTTGATACTATGTGGTCCAAAAGTTTCACCTGATCGCGGAACGCTTAACACTTTTTCTCATTCAGTTTTAAATAAGTGCTACCATATTATCAAACATTTCTTTTTAAGTTTTGAGATGATATTCAAATGCTTTTCCAATCACTATCACATTCATTAGTCTTTCAAATGTAGCTGGAGTATTGAAGTCATTGAAGAGACCAAAATGCATAACGGCAAAATACCATTGCGCATTACATACCAACAGAAAATGTTGTTTTGTTCTTCAGTTTTCATCTGTTACCAACCACACTTTGCGTGGGAAGCCGTTTTGTCCAGGATGTCGTCGATACTAAGCGATGGTCAATAATTCTTTTCTTGATTAAATCATTCATCCTTCTGTAATCTACGCAAAAGCGTGTCGTTCCGTTCGTTTTTTTACTACAACTGCGAGAGAAGTCCAAGGGCTGCTGGAAGGTTCAATAACACCTTGATCTTGTATTTTTCCCAGGAGAATTTTGGTTTCTTTTCTCTTGGCCTGTATCGATCTTGTGTTTTACCAGATTGGTTATTCCACAGTCAGTTTCTGAAGGGACAAGGATATCTTAGTATTCTTTCACCATTTAGCTAACTTTCCTCTTATCTTATGAGGTGAATTTTTTTAAAACTGCTTTCACTGATTTCCATGTTCTTTTAAAGCAACCAATTTGGGCGAGTTTTTTTCGTCACTTAATTGACTACATCTAATTTTTCTAAAACCTGTTCGTTATTGCTTCTGACTTGACTAATAATCTTCACATACACATATCTTTAGGTATTGCTTTTTCTTGTTCTGGTTCGGTAGTTCTGATACTGATAGTTTTAAGATTGTCTTCTGCACATGCTGGAACGATTTGTTCCGCCTTGATCAAGATTTATACAGTTGGTTTTATTTTTTTGGGCTTCGAGTTTTGGCTCTTTTATTTTTGATCTTAAACCTGAGAAAAAGATATCTCACAAATCGTTTAAAAAAATGAATTTTATTAGTGCTACAGGAAAAAAATCCATTAAAATCGCTTAAGAATGTAGTAGATAAGAAATTATTTATTGAGAACAATCGATTAATTATGGATTTTGATAAGCATTAAGCATAAGTGAAAATTTTCCTTGTTTACTTCGAGTATTAGACTTTATGAAATTAGAGCTATTAACTAGTCAAGTAACTGTTATCAAATGTTTTCCCGATAGAAATACTCATGCTTTATTTACAATTTAGATGTAACGAAACAAAGCTTTGATTATTTTCTGAGGTACAAGATCTTATGTGCCCCAAATCATCCTCCATTAAATATTTGAATAAGAAACAACAGTCTTCACAAACCAAATTTGCCGTAGAGTTTTTTATTGTTGAATTAACCAACATCTTAAACAGTTAGACCCTAGTCTTAAGTTATAGGGAAAGCATGAAATCAAATTTTAAAATTAAGGGAGATTACTGATTGTTACTGTTTTTGGCCTTATCCACCTTTGCATTCTGATTTCTGGCACCTCCGTAGTTTTAAGATCTTCATATTATGTCATCGTTGCTGTTAAAAAATGTCTTATTATGTTATTATATTTATCTTACTAAAAAGATGTTGTTATTAGATTAGTTTGATTTCTAAAATGGCCTTTTTATTACTTAAGTACTTGTTTATTGTTGTTGAGGAAAATGTAAACAAACTAATTGCATTCGTATTTGACAAATAAAATTGAATTATAATTAAGGTGCTTTTATTCAATGTTGTAATTTATTTGAGAAATGGCTTGTAAGTCTAATTAAGTCCCCACGAATGTTTTTAAAACAACAAAACAATGAATAATCGTTTTGCGCGCCTGTGTAAATGGGCAAATCAGAAGGATTGATCGAGTTGGTGAAATTAAAACAATTTGAAGTTAATGCTAATGATGGTACATTTTAAGATATAAATAATTAGGCACAAACGGAAGTGGTTATTTGTTAAGCTTTGTTTGAGTGTATAATTATTTTTCATTCATACACTTGTTCTAAGTATGGAGGGGGCGTTCTCGTTGCGCCTACTCAAATTGTAAACGTTCAGCAATCAGCAGTTAGGACTAAGCCGCGTGTGCAGTGGTTGGCACATTGTAACGCAACTCTAGTTTATAAACTTAAAGCGCGCGTAATTTATTCAGACAGATTTATTATTTGTATTTGTTAATTGTCATAGTGAAATAGTTTATGTGTGACTTTTTATTCGATGTTTAATGTAACTGTCTCGTCTTTTAAGGATTCTACGAGAGATATGCGATGATTCTAAAAAGATCTATTATATTTATAAAATCTAAATGTAAAAGTGTAAAAATTATTGTTGTCATTGAAAATTAATTATGTATACTCAACTATACGTAATAATATTTGCAATTAATTTGTTGAACTTTACAACAGCTTTAACCGAGCTGCTGGATATTGATGTGGAACATCACTGCATGCAACGATGTCCTTTACAGGTAGGTGATTGCTGTATAAAATTGATGTTATACGGTGTAATTTCTGTAAAATGTTACCAATTAATTACATACTTATCAGTGTTTTTGCGGAAATATTTCATTATGTCAAATGCATATAATTAACTTGGCTAGACACGTGATAATATCTGTTATGGTCTTGATTAAAATGCAAACATTCAATTCTTATGCAATCGTAAAAATGTATAATAAGAATTAAATGTCCTTAAATAGTCAATGTTTTGATATAACAATTTAAGAAAATCAATGCACAGAAGAATGAGCAACATTAACGAGCACCAGTCATAACTCATAAGAAGGAAACATTCATTTAATGTTAAAGGTTGCTTTATTTGATAATTAAATAATTGCTTTAGTTTTTGCACATAAACACGTTAGAAATCCCAGAGCTAATTTTGCTTTCAAAAGAAAAGTACTGCAAATAATGGTTTAAAATCAAACAGCCTAATATTTACTTGAAGTGCTTGAAGTTAAACAGTTTTTATGTTAAATATCACTTTTGTAGAAAGGTGTTATTATAGATCACAGTTTACCAAAAGATTATATTTTTATTCTTTTCTCTGAACATTATTAAATATTATTAGATAATACCATGGTGGGTAAATTGGAGTCATCTCTAATTTAATTTTATGTAGGAGATAATCAAGTAAATTCAAAACGTAATATGTAAATATAAGACTGGTACAGAGATTTTCTTAGATAATTTACTACAAAAGTTGATAGTAATCTTACTAGGTTATAACGTTATAAGTTATAATTTGTAGAATTTTCTAATATTTAAAAATTGTTAACTTTAGAGACTATTGACAAACCTATACTAATCGGTTACAATGGTTACAATTACTGAATAGGCGGGCACCATAAACAAATATTCCAGAAAGATGAAACTAAAATAATGGAAGAATCTTTAATTTTATCATAACAGATAGTTTATACTACATTATCCCAAACGCATTGTCCTGAATGTTTCATTAGGTATCTTTATCTTCCTCTCTATCTTACTATATGCACTTCGTTCTGTTGTATTGCTTCTTTGTGAATATTGTTTGGATGCCAAATCTATTTATGAATAACATCAACAATTTACTTAGGGGTGAATATCAAGATTTTGGTGAATATTCTTTTTCGTGATTCCCTTGCAAATTGCGTTCCATCATGCATAATATTCTATCAGATTTTCCATAGGCTTTGCTTTAACCATGACTTACTTTATTTACTTAACTGTTCGCTCAGCCCTAGTTCTCATTTGCAGTTTTATTGCTACTCTTATAATTCTTCTTCTATAGTAACATTAACACAAGCATTTGTCTGTTTTTCATCACGAAATGACTCTTATTCATTTCTTGCAAAATAGGTTATTTTTCCTACATTCCTACATAGTGTGATTGTCGTTATGTACTAAGTTGCACAAATATTTGATTTCTACTGTCGTTTGATAAAATTATCTACTGTGACAAAAATACTGATCGATATCAATATCCCACTTAGAGTTTAGTTCATTCCTTTTTGGTTAAGACCCTGTCGTTTTCAATCTTCATAGAACCCATTTATCCAATAAGTTCAATAAGTGCAAGTACTAAGAAGGCTTATATAAATAACTTTAGAACCAACCATTTCATTGTTTATGCAGAGATAATTTTTTACTAATGCAGGGTAAAGTTCTAATTTTATTGAATGTCATGTAAATATGAATATATTTGACTGTTTGAATGGTTCTGATTAGGAAACATTATTTCCCTTTTTTACTGTTGGGATCTTTTATCCTCTGATACTTAAAACACAAGAGACTTGAAACATCCAGCGCTAGTCCAGTGCAACCAGGTTTTGATCCAGACTTGGATTAACAACCTGAAAAGTGGTAGAGATGTTCAAAACAATGTTTTAGTTAACATACTTAAAATCCCGAAGAATCCACTTTGGGGAAAAGTGGCCATATTGGATTTCGCGTTTCTTGCTTAAACAAATTGCACATCAAGTTCATTTCAAAACTTTGGTAACTTTAATAGAAATCTTAAGACGAACAAAATGTCAAAATATAGTTTCGCGTGCATTTCTGGCAACTTATTTGTCATCGTATCAATCAAAATTAAAGTCTATCAAATTTAAGGTGTAGCCAAAAAGCACATAATTTTGATATAGTCAAACGTTTCGAAAAAAACACCACTGAAAGTTTCGATCACATCAATGATGTTTTATGATGCAGCGCAGGTGTGACAAACACGCAGCAAGCAATAATTTTCTCAGACATCCCGCGTCGGTACGCCAGTCCTCCTGCAGTAAGTATCAGTACTTGCTCGATTGTCGTGTGAGTCCATATCCGTGACTAAAATTTGAAGAGTGAAATAGTCTTGGTTGACAAATTGGCTAAATTCTGACGGAATCATGATTTCTTTTAGTCTAAACGTTTGCTGTAGATAAATGTTGACTATTTTGAAGTATTGCACTCCAACTTAGCAGTGCGACAAGACGCAGCACTTCCTCTAACTTGTCATCCAACAAACTTGAAGCGTCGCGTCGGTGAGGCGTTCATAGGTGCAGATGGTTTCTAGGGACTCTCTTGAAGTAGTTCAGTATGCAGTAAAACCAGGATTGCCAGGACAACTTATGCCAGCAAATGCGTACGGATAGATCAGTCGTAGACATCATATGAACTACCGTATCTTTTGCATAATCGCTTGAAAAACATGAGCAGGACATGATAGCGGATTGTCTGCTCCAGCTGCTAGAACCATGTTAAGTGCTTTCGCAATTGATCAAATATCACCACACAAGATGATTGATTTTTTCTTCTTCATTCTTCAACTGCAGGGAGGAGACAAGTGTAAATGGTAGTAAGATCTGAGTGTGTAAGATTGACGAACGGTAAAGGTTGTTGACGGCATAATACTGTCGCGGCGTCTATAAATCCACTCCAACCTGGACCTGGTATTCCGTCGAGTCGGTAACTCCACATTCACAAGTTGTCGGTGAGAAGAACTTCTACAGCAGTTTTAGGTTCCGGAAGGATTGAAATCAGCATATTCGTCCTCAGCACACATTTTGCATCGCAAAGTTTACAACACGCAATGTATTGACAATCATTCTTGCTTCAGCAAATCATCAATACGTGTTTTCAATGAAAACTTGTCGCTTGTACAGACGGTTGCATATCGAAAGCTTTTTGTGTGCTCTTTCATTTTGATTACACATTTTAAATTTTCTGTTAAAATTATCAAAGTTTTAAAGTTTGTGCAAAAATTAACTTCAAGCGCTACACCCAGAAAGGTCAAATCTAAGATGGAGGCTTTTCACCAAAGGGAATCTTTTGGGATTTACTAGGTTAACTAGAACAATGTTTCAAATATTTCCACCAATTCTTAGCTTGCACTGAACTGTATCTGCTATCTACCTGGTAATGAAAAAAAATTTCACGTTTAGGAAAAAGTCGCCGAATATATTCTTGTACATTTGAATTCTACTGTAAAGCTTGGGTTTAGATTATTACACATTACATGAAGTAATCGTCGTCGTCAATTACTAAAGGGTTTTCCAATAAGAGGTGTTATTTTGAATAGCCCGCTATTTCGGTAGATGTCACTTTTGAAGCTATCATTTTTTGACATTTGACAAGTAGAAACTACGCCATTAATAAATATGGAACGATACACGCTTCAACAACGCATTGAAATTATTAAAATTCACTATAAAAATGGTGAAAATTTGGCAGAGACGGTTCGTAAAACTCGAACATTTTTGGGTCACCGTGAAGCACCTTGTCGGACCGCAATACAGAAATTGGTGAAAAAATTCGAGCTCTTGGGACGAGTTAGTGATGTGAAGAATAAAACCCGTGCACGTCGCTCAAGAACAGCCGAGAATATTGCTGTTGTAGCCGAAAGTGTTAAAGAAAACCCAGGTTTGTCCATTCCTCGTCGTTCTTTGGAATTAGCCATTCCACAAACGTCATTACACCGTATTTTGCATAAAGATTTGGGTCTTAAGGCTTATAAAGTCCAGTTAACACAAGAACTCAAGCCGGCCGATCATCAACAACGTCGTGTCTTTGCTGATTGGGTCGTTGAAATGCATGAAAATGATCCAGAATTCCATCGAAAAATCATCTTGAGTGATGAGGCCCATTTCCACCTCGGTGGCTTCGTCAACAAGCAAAATTGTCGGATCTGGGGCTCAGAAAATCCAAGAGTTATTGTTGAAAAGTCTCTCTATCCTCAACGTGTGACTGTTTGGTGCGGTTTATGGTCCGGCGGAGTCATTGGACCTTACTTTTTCGAAAATGAGGCTGGAGCAACAGTTACGGTGACTGGATTGCGCTATCGAGAGATGATTAACGATTTTTTATGACCGGAATTGGATGGTATTGATCTGGACAACGTTTACTTTCAACAAGACGGCGCTACGTGCCACACAAGCAACGAAACCATTGATCTTTTACGGAAAAAGTCTCCGGACCGTGTTATCTCTCGAAGAGGTGATCACAATTGGTCACCGAGATCTTGTGATTTAACACCTTGCGACTTCTTTCTTTGGGGCCACGTGAAAGAGAAGGTCTACGCCAACAGCCCAGCGTCGATTCAAGACCTCAAAGATGGAATTCGTGAGGCTATCGAGGACATAGGGCAGCCACTTTGCGATTTGGTTATGGAAAATTTCATGAAAAGGATATTGTCCTGTAAGCGTGGTCGTGGTGGTCATTTGCCTGATGTTATTTTCCACTATTAACGGCATACCTTCCTCTTTATAATGAAATAAACATCCGATCATTTATATTAAAAAATGGCACTTTTCTTTGAATATCAAAATAACACCTCTTATTGGAAAACCCTTTATAATACATAACATAGGTAGAGTAACACAATTTTATCTGTTAGATATATATATTAACTTGGCACGAAACACCTGATTGAGACATTGAAAAGACAAGTAGAAATAACACCGAACAATTAATTCCAATGTAAAGATAATCAAATCCCTGCCTTTCTATTTATTCTACTTCTTATAAATTGTGCTATGTTTCAAATAAAGTTAACCTTTTAAGTGCATTAGGTGTATTGTAGAACAATTAACTTGTTTTCAGTTAACCCATTTTTGGTCTTTTGTTTGTTTCAACGTATAAAGTTTTTATTCGTGCGTTATCGTGATTTTTCTAAGAAAAAGAAATAATTGAAATTAAGCAACACTTTATTACTTCCAGCCTGTAGTACGGACATTGCTTTTTCCGATTTTGATTTGTTAAAAGTGTTTATTGCACCTGAAACTGATTTATAAGACCCTAACAAAATGAGTTCATTGTCTTTCTAATTTTCCCTCTTTCTTTAAGAGTTCTGCAAACTTTGAAATGGATACAAATCTACATATCTAAAACAGTTTCTTAAGTACACGGATGAATGTTGTAGGAATAGTGTAGAAAAATACAGTTATTTTATATAACCCTATTTTAAATAAAACATTCTTGGCGCCACATACAGGTTTATGAATTATGACGTATCTAACGTAGAAAAATAAAAAAAAAACATCGAAAAACCATATATTTGAGAATTCATTATTAATTTAAATAACTTCTTGGGAAAAAATTGCTTGGTAAAACCAATTAAAGGCGTGGATTAATAAAAAAATCTTCTACCAGAACAATAATAAATTTTGATTAGTTGAAAATACAAATCACCTTGTTATTATGATTGTTGTTATGTTAGCTTGTTAATAAATTGTTATAAGTACTATATAAAAATAATTTTTGTTTAATAAAACAAAATAAAGGATATACAGAAAATAGATGTGACATTAAAAAGTTTTAATGATGATTATATAATTTAATAAATAAATAATTATCGTGGGCAGATAAAGGTGTTTTATTTATTTATTAAATCATACCACACCCACTATGATGGATTACTTTGCAATATGATTATATAAGTTGGTATTTGTTAACTAACATATAATTGTTTTATATTTTTAGGTGAACTTTAGAAAAAATTGAAAATACCAAAAAATATTGAAGAAGCAAAAACATTTCAATAACATAATTTCACGTGATTTCAACCTGTTATGTTAATTTTCTATTGCTTTCCACTAGAATAGGCTGCATATATCTTCTTTTTTAAGATGTTAAAAACTTAGCAAAGATGATTTGAATGCTTAATATTTCTAATGTATCCATCCTAGATTATTTATTATAGATAATACTTTTTTTACGCATTATTAATTTTAATTGTAAATAAATTTTAGGGAACAGTTTTTAATGATTTGTATAAGTGGAACGTTAAAAAGAGTTGTGGTAAATAACAAAACGATTAATCTTTATCAAACCTAGTTATCACTAAAAAGCGAGATGTTATTAATAAAAATTCTGGCAATGATCATTGGTCACAGTCTTATGATAAATTAACGATTACTTTTTCATAAAAAAATGTATAAAACAAAAAGTACATTATGTATAACCTTCTTTTTGGCAGTTAAAAAATCAACAAACACTTTAATTACTATCTTATAACTTGTCATTTTTCAACATTATACAGACCCAATTATGAAACTTTATATTCCGTAATTTAAAACATACGTATTTACTAGTTACAATTACAGAACTGACGAGTATTCCAGAATTCAGTATTTTAATAAATTACCAATTATTTATCTAGTTCTTTAAACCAGAACTAACTGAAGAAAATAATGTAATTGTAATTGTTTAAGAATTATGCAGTAGCAACTTCTAAATAATGTTCCCATTTGATTGGGGTTTGTACTTAGATTAAGTTTTATCTAGTTTAATATAAAGACTTTATTTAATTCTTAGATTAAAAGCAAATTCTTAAATTACTTTTACCAGACTACCTTTATGTTTGCTTTAGTAACACCAGGATATTCTTTGGCTATCAATTGGTCTTCCACTCCTTCACCTTTTACAAAAAATTTATCAATTGGACCAGTCATAAAGAGTTCACTCAAGATTTAAAATCAGCATAAAAAATAAAGGAAAATGATGCTTCGCACGATTTATTATTAAGCATTTTCTAAAAATCTCATTTTTAATCTCTTATCCTTCCCCATAGAAGATCATTGCCAGATGAGTCCATACCTAACCTGATTCTTTTTGTTTAATTGAACACTAAGACTTTCGATATAGCTGTATAGGTTTAGCATCAAGGCAATCTCAACAAAGGAAGTTGATTTTCTTAGAAAAGTCTTAAGATAACGATGGTAAAACTTACAAAGATAAATTCACAGAGACTTTCCACAAGAAATTTCAAAGATTTTCTCCCTGCTTCCAGTTTAGTTTCTCGTGCCCAGTATCTTGGTTATTTTGCTATTCTACTTCCTAAGAGGCCTGCCTCCCTTCTTCCTATTTAGTTTCATTGTCTTTAGTTGCCTGTTATCTCCCATTTAGACTAAATGTCCAAACTACATTAATTGTCTTTGTTCGATTCTCCACTAGCTGCACTAACATTAAACTATCCCATAAATCAGTATTGGTATGTATACACAGTTAAATATCTTTGCTTTTATCTCTAAACTGACTTCTTTCTTTCTAATTAAAGCTTTGCTTAAAGCCTAATATAACTTGATGATACTTTGAATTCTTGCACTGATTTCTGGTTCTGTTTCTTATTGTATGTTTATTACTGGCATTAAATACCTAAACTTCGTGCTTGCTTACTTCCTTATTATTGAATGTTATAGCTTGTTTTGTGGCTGAGGCTTTACGTCGTGGTTTCCTTGGATTTCGTGGCTTCAACTCCTATGGTCATTGCGCCGCCAATTGGAATTTTGCCAAACCCGAGGTTTTCTAACCCCGGTAGGTCAATGTTATAGGTATTTCTTGCTTTGGTTTACAGATTACCATACTTTCTCTCTTTCCCGTATTATATTCGAGTTATAACCCTTAATGTATGTATTTTTTTTTCATATGTTCAGGTTTCCTTATGGCATCGTCTCCGCGTTTGACACTATTACAAGCTAGTCTACACAGTATGTCATTTCAGAACAATACACTTATCTTTTTATGCCTTTATTACACTGTTTTGCCATTTCATTCATTGGAGCAATAAATAATAGTAAGCTAAGCACGCCTTCTTGTCAACACCGCAGGCTATTTGTTCTAATAGTCTTCTTTTTGTTTTTATAGATGATTTTAATTGTCCTCAGCAGATTATTTTCTACTCCTCTAGTTTTCAGCATTTTTAAACGGTGCTTCTAGATCCAAAAAGCCCAAGTGCGATCTTCCATCGTAATATAGCTCATTTACTAGTTGAATCAGGTATTGGATATCACCGAGGGTTCACAGATATTAGATAAGACGCAGTCAATGTGTACGTCAGGATAGTCCTCAGTCTATCCCTCATCCTGACGTTTTCCCTCTCGCGTAATACACACACATTCCATAAGCGCTAGTGTTGTTGTCGAGGTCTGGGATTGAAATTTAATTACAAAAAAGGGTATGAAGAATATAAAAAGCTTTGTGGTTCTCAAGGTTTCGAAAAAACATAATTTGTACACGTTACATTTCTGGGAAAACAAGAACACTATGTATTATTCTATAACAAAAATAGTAAAAAACAGCACAAAACACACCATAATATAACGTCATATGTAAGCAAAACATTCCTTTCATTTGCGTTTTTTGGGGCTTTGCTTACGTCAAGCTTCGTTCAATGCACTGACCGCGTCTTTTCTATTATCCGTGAGTATTACCTTCAAAATCCGCCCTAGCCACTTTTCTAGTATTATCGCATTCAAAAAATGCCCCTGTAATCTTCACACTGCCACTGGCTAGTCATTTGGTATTATTCCAGTTTTCTATGCGGTATTTATTATTTTGTGTAACAATTCAGTAGTCTTTCCTCTCGTATATTTTATCATTACTGCTTTTCTTGGTACCTTCCCAACTTTTAATTGCTTTGATGCACCCACTATTTACGAAAATGCTATTTCAGTACTCGCTACTTTGTTTTCACTTTCAATGCTTAACATGTTTTATTTTTCTCTGTAATTTAACTTTTCTTCGAAATATTGTTGCCATCTCGCTACCACTTGTTTGTCTGCTGTCAATAAATTACCACTCTTGTGGTTCGTACATCTAATCCCTTCATTTCAATCTTTTCTTTTTTTCTTTTCTAATTTCACATTACCCTGGCTATTTTTCTCCAATTTGTTTTCGAATGCCTTCCAAGCTCCCTGTTTTTCCTGCAACAGTTTATCTGTGATTGCCCCTCCGTCTCTCTCTCTCTCTCTCTCTCTCTGGACGTATAGTTACTTAATATAATTTAGTTTCCTCTTATCGTTGAGATATGTCGTCCACAATTTCTTTTTAGTTAAAATTTCTTGGTTATAACCTCATTATACCAATGCTCAGTGCATTTATGTTTTTTTTTATAATTTTCCATATACCTACCTCTGCTGCTGTTTTACACACGGCACTGTTATTTTTTAAATGTTATTTTATTGCTCTTTCAAATCATTTAATTACACCTACCTCTCTAATGTATGGCCCCTATGCCTGTTACTAATTCAATTTATTTAATTCAGATATTTGTGTTTTTGTAAATTATGTAAGTATACATTTTCTGTTAGCACCCTACATAAGATTTTTTGTAGCAACGAGAGCAAATCCTTCAATAATATAAAATTTCTAAATATGTAAGCCTGTAGTAAGAATTTGGAGAATTCTCAAGAATATCATATTGCACACTTTTATGTATCTTGGTCGGGGTAACCCTTGGGATGAGATTTCATCAAAATTGGGAATGACTGCATACAGCTCTGTACAAATGATTGTGAAATACTCCATAGGTCGGAAGGGTTATAGCCCTAAATTTGAATTCATTCTTCATTTTGAGAAAACGTTTTAAAAATGTTTTCAATAATTTCCTATTTCTAAAAATATTCAAACGGAGATTTCTCAGAGGAAAGTTTTAATTTTTTGGGAAATTATCGAAGTGGGAAATTCTCTATTATCCATTTCTACCATATAAATACGTAGATTTATTATTTGTTTTACACTGAGGTGTTAACATGTTCATGTTTTAATATTTTATTATAAAACCTACAAAATTTTTGCTAGCTGTTTAGTATTTTTATGTATATTGGTTTATTTTTTTTAAATAGAATATGCATATACCTATTCAGTTACAACAGTATCGAAAAACAATCTCAGTTGTTTTAATTATTGAATAGGTACTTCTGATACATTTAAGTTAGTACATCCATTGATCAATTATTAAAAGAACATTTTAACAAATTAATAACTAATATTCTAAAAGTTTACTATTCTTTTGAGTGCGATACATAAAATTACCTTTAAAAGCATTGGCGTGAATCATGACTATAATAATTTTTGTGGTTCAGGAACTGTATTTACCAACCTCCCTATAATAAAGAATATACCTAAAGTTAGAATTTTGTCAAATTAAATACGGTCCATCACCTTTGTTCAATAAAATTAGTAGAATTATGAAATGAATAATCAACCCCTTTCAGAGAACCGTTTTTAATGTGACTAAACGCTTTTAAATAGAAACATTCTTTGTATACAGACATAGATACATGCATAGATACTACTTATATAAGCTTGAATGACAGGCGTCTGCTTAATTTCTCGAAAATTTTAAGTGGATAACCGCTCGTTAGTGGTGGTGGTGCGCTACTGTTTTATTAAACAGAATTGTTTTATTGAAAAAGAAAGAAGTAAAAGTTAGATAAAAAAAGTCAAAGAGAATCAGTTTGAAAAGGTTTTCCTAGAAGTGGTTTATAGATGGTTTGGTTTAATTAATGTAATTTAAGAAATTCAAAGATTTATTAGAATTTAAAAGTAACCACTTGTCATGGTCTCGAAATGAACAAAAGAAAATCTAAATTAAAAAATTGCATTATGATTTCCGACGATGAATAATGCATTAAGCATGAACTAATAAGTACTCTAATTATGTTATGAAAAATAAGTGGATTTTTAAACAGTGCAGTAACGGCAATTCCATTTCTTAGAATTACATATATTGATTTCATTTTTCATTATTTTTAAGTTATTCTTACTGTATGTGTAATGAAGTTTGTCTAGTTAAAGATTTAAAGGAAAAATTTATAATTTTTTGCATTAGTGCATTATTATATCTACTTTTGAGCCAAAATGTTTTTCTTTTTGAATTATTTTTTAATTGGACATGGGTGGAATGATTTTTCAGGTTGCTAATTTATTGTAAAGCGCATCATTGTTTGAATATATAAGGTACCAATAACTCGGGAATTAAAAATCTCTTTTAGAAGAACCTGAAACCAATTAGGTAGTTAAAGTTCTACTGTTGCTCAGTAATGATTGTTGAATTTGTAGAGATAAGCCTCTAAATGTCTATCTCTGCTAGGTAAAGGTCATTTCTGATGTATCTTACCTCCTACTATGCGTTTCACTTTGAGAATATAGTACAGGTTCTTATAAGCAACGGAGTTGCCAAACGTCTTTCATGCTACAGTTCAACACTTTGATACATTTATATGATCACACAACTGGTTATAGTGTCGTGCAAACTCTCATAAGAAATACATTACTTATCTTTCCCGTACTGTATTCCCAGACTGGAACGCATAGTAAGTATGTTGTTTCTGCGAAATTGGGTGTTGCTAAAGACATGGTCACACGAACGATTAGACAACGGCGGCAGCGTCTAGAATGGAGTAGGAAATGTTGAATTGAAGTATAACGATAACGATTGATTCTCGGAACCTCTTGTTCAGAAGGTTCAAACACAAAAGTTTACAATATTTCCGTGATGTGGATGCCCCTGTTAAATCTGATAAAAAATGAGAGTTTGTACGGAAGCTGATACTATAGCTACAGCAATTCCATTTCATCATTCTATATTGTTTCAGAAATATTAAAGAAACAAGAAATAATGTTAATGATTTTGAGAAAACAAGTTCATTTAACATACATGTCCAATTCTCATTTCTAAATGGTTATGATGAACTAAAAAGATGCAACTGTTTGAGAATTTGAGGTGCCCAATTCTTCCTTCCTCTTCTATGGTGAGCGCAAAACTACCTGACAAATAACATTGCTCGATGCGTATTGTGGTGTTGACAATTCCACACGTTGTCTCTAAATATGATGATTGTAGTACATGTAATCAGGGGCAGTAGAAAGGTACAGCTGTACGTATAGATTCAATCAGTCAGATTCAAGGAGTTTCACCTTGACCACTGTTTAGTAAGAAACTATTTTTTCAAGGTTGCCAATATAGTCATCATCCGCCAATAATATTTCTCATATAGTATTGTTTGCACTGTGTATTGAAAATATGTAGAATTACCTATAATTTCTTTTCTTAGGCTATGGTTACAGGAGGAGGGAAACATTACATCGTCGAGGCCCTGGAAATTTAGGACGCACAGGGTTGTAAACCCAAATATTTTAGTATGTTGTTGCCTAGACCAGCATGAAGAAAATCCGTTTTATATAAACCTTTTCCCGATTTTTGTACAAATGTTTCTAATTTTCCTGGGTTAATTGTTTTCTGTTACCACAATCTCAAGTAGGATAGGAGATTTTCACTGCAATACCTAAAATTAACATTTGAAACATATGACAGCTACCAAAGTTCAAACAAGAAGTACCTGAGATGAAACTTTAAAGACTAAATTTTCTAAACTAATAATAAGAGAATAACATGAAATTACATCAAATAATATACTGTCTGTCAAATGTTTAGGAATAGAAACATATAGTTTGTTTCTTTTTATAATAGAAAGAAATATAATTTGATTTTTGAGGAAATAACAACAATAGGAATAACCAAGCAACTGCATGTTTTGCCAACTTTTGAGTACTTTGACGGTTATTGTGGAAAAAGCCGTACGTATATATAAGTGTCGGTTCTACGCCAATTTTTATATGGCATTCCTGGTGACGATTGATGCAAATTTATCATAACAGCTTGTTCAAACGTTATAGCGACTCAAAGATGTTGTTTTTTCTAATGGATTTTGACCAGATTGCGCAATTTTGTTCAAATTTTGCACATTTGTGTATTTTTACAATAGAATAAAATGGTATCAATTTTATTCAGCTTTCTTAATAAAAAAAGCCTTCGTTTTGAGCACTATCCACCTCTTTCCTAACTGGACTTTTCTGTTTTCACTCGTAAATTTTAAAATAAGTAGTTGTTATTTAAAAAAAATGGTTCAAAATGAAACTTTTTGGTTGCTTCAGTTTTTCGAGAAAATAACAAATAATTGTTTTCAGAGACAGATAGATCTTCATTTCTAATAGTGGTAAAAAGCATAATTGTGCAAAATAAGCAAAAAATCAAGTTATCAACAGTTTATGCCATTGCTTTTGCGTATTTTACAAGTAAAAAGGAATTATACATTTTACCTATTTTAGAAAGGAAGATTTACTTCGTTTTTGCAACCAACTATTTGTTTTTTTTCTCAAAAACCATCGCTCGAATCGAAAGAATGAAGAACATAGAAAAACTTAATTTTAAAACTTTTTTTTAAGTAACGGCTGCTTTGCGAGTTACAGGTGGAAACAGAGAAGTTCCGTTAAGAAAAAGGTAGGGGATGCTTAAGACGAGCAAATTGAATAGAATTCACATCATTTTATTCTGTTGTAAAAATAAGCAAATGTGCATTTGAACAAAATTGAACAATCTTGTCAAAAGTTATTAGAGAAAATACGGTAATCTGACGTCATCTTTGAGTCGCCATAACTTTTGAACAAGTTGACATAGGAAAAAGATTTATGCACCAATCGTCATCAATTTACACAAGGATATTACCATATAGAAATCTGTATAGAGTATAAGATATACCCTGTCAACCCTGGAACAAAAATAAGGACGTTATTCTACGGTGAAGAATAAGATAAAATCTAGATAAAGCTTTTTCCGGAAATGTTTCCCTGCGGAGCTACGCCGCCTTGAAGCCTTGCTAAGAAAAGCAATTTGTTTTAATAACTTCTCAACAGTTTGTAGTACAGTAGCGAAATTTGGTATGTAAGCACTACTTATCAAGACCTTTATTTGCACTTAATCTGTCGAAATGGTCTTTGTCCCAAAAGTGTGTTCGAAGGGTAGAGGCCATTCTCCGTATTGCTATACTAAAATTTACTTAAAAAGCTCTAGATTTTTAGGGTTTTTCCAGAAAACCTGCATGTTTATAAAAAAATAACTGAAGAAGCACGATTTTTTTAAAATGAAACAGGATATGTAATGGCTGCATTAGATTTCAGACACTTCTGTAGGTAAAAAAGTTCTGGACATTAAAGCGGCCTCCTACTCCAAAATCATCCCTACAACAAAATCAGTTCTACAGATTAGGTGCAAATAAAGGGCCTTGATAAGTAATGCACGCATACCAAATTTTGTAACTGCAGCACAAACTACCGCGGAGTTATTTTAAAAAAATGCATTTGTTCTACAGAGAAGCGTTTCCGGGAAGGTTTTCGACTTTTTTTTCGTCGTACAATAATTTCCGTATAGTTGGTCCATCCAGTTTAAAAACACCCTGTATATAACAAAAAATGTATTGCAATAATGATTACAAAATTAATTTATTAACTGAGAGGACTAATGTTTCTGCTTTATATTTTTGTGGTATTCATAGCACCAAAATAATGCAGAAAATAAATACATTACTTCGCGGAATTTTAAACATTTAAGGTTGTTTGTTCTCCGGGAAAACCAGAAAACACATAAATATAATTTAAAAAAATAGGAAAAACAATACCTACTAGGAAAGCCATTTTTATTTTTAGCAACATTGTTAGTACTATAGACAGAATTAAGACTTGACTGCCCTAATCTTAAGTTGATTAAGCCATAGTTCAAGTGACCGTAGTAAAGTTATTTATGCGGGTTGGCGTTTTAGATATTTTAGCTTCTGGTGGAGCCGGCATATTTATTTAGTGCATTGTCCTGTGGAGAAACATGAGTACCATGTGAATAATTCTAAAATGACCACATAGGAAAGTTTTCATTTTATATAAGGTGCTCATAGTTATTAATTAGAAAATAATTATTTGAATTTTGCCACTTTCACAAGAAGGTATTAGTATGCGTGTTAGTTACCTGATCAAATATTAAAACTAAACGGAAGCAGTCTACTTATCTTAATATGTTTTTTATGCAACTTTTTTGTAAATTGTAGATGTAACATTATTATCTTAAAAGAACTTGCCGCTAGTGTTGCCATTTCGGATATTAACCCATTAGAATTAATTAATGTTTTGGGAATTACTTGATAATTGAATATCTTCAAAAGGATGTTTAATTGAATAAATACTTCCAATGTATATAAATTGTTGCATTTTTAACCATGTTATTTTCAGTTACTTAATTTTAGATAATCAAATGTAAATTTGAAATTTACGTTATCTGGTTCAATAAATAAAGCACTGACAAGTGAATTCTGAATCACACCAAATTTCTGGAAATGATAATTTTGATTTCGCATATATTTCAAAACTATGAATAAGTAAATATCAAATGAAGCAACAATCGATCTACTATAAATGAGTAAAAAAGTTTTTTACGAAAGGCGTTAACCTCTTTCATTTAGATTTAATCTAAAAATAAGCAAATTATAAAACTTTAAATAATTATTCAGTTTCCATTTCTTCTAATATTTCTTAGTCTAATGTTATTTTGTAATACTAGATCTATTGTTTCACTCTGGAACGAAGTTTTGTTGTTTTGTGTCCTACAATACTGCGTTTATTTACACATTTTCTGAAATAAAATCTATAATCGCCATACCATAACCTATTAAGTTATAAATTAAAGACGTAATATAATTCTGTCTTAAAAATCGTCGATTATCATCATAGTAATCTTAATTGGGACCTCCAAATCTGCCAATTATTTACAAATTGATTAAGTGACCTTTTGCAATTTTATGTCTGTAATATTTAGATCTTAACCTTATCGTTAAAAATATTGGCGGGAAACAAAATTCTATCCTAAAATTAGAATAATACTGATATGTCTTTTCCTTCACTTAAGCCTATGTAGCTACAAAATACATACAAATAAAATAAATACAATTTCTGTTGCTATAACAATAAAACACCATTAATTATGTATATCGAAAATATCTTAATTGTTATCTTTTATTAAATTAACTTGTCTCCAAACAAAATAAACGAGCGAAATAACGATAAATGATATATATAAACATCGGAGCAGCCAGATGAACTCGTGACAATTTAACTAACATCTACTTTATCAATGACACTTAATTTTTTTCTATTTCTTTCTAACTGTAAGCTAGATTCGTTTGTATTAAGCTTCATTTCCTAAAAGGAATGTTAAATGAATAAACAATACAATGTCTTTCCATTAAAAATTAATTACTTAGTACTGGTTAAGATGGACTCTTGTCAAGTTTGACCTCTGATACTATCACAGCTCTTCTGCTATAATTATACCGTGATAACTCGTTGGATATATTGTATATGAATACGAATATGATTATAGTATTTGTTGTAATTACGTAATACATCTATTGCCCTACAATTATTCTTGTTGCTAACCTAAATTGCATTGAATCGAGATCGTTGCAGTCATTTCTTTTATATGTATATTACCTTCTTTCTTCTTTTAGTATTCTAGAATACAATTCCATAGTAGAATTAAAACTTTAAATGTTATTGGGATCTTATGAAAATTAATTTGCTTGATCTAAAAGACTTTTTGAACACTGCAAAGCGATTGATCTGAAACACTACGTTATGATTCCAAAATAAAAAATACATGACAGGCCAACCGTTGTGAATCAGAATAGTGTATATTATGTATACCATGAATAGATCTCTGACACACTTTCACTTATCAAGAAAACTAGATACCATAACGGATTACAAATAGCTTTGAAGTATAGATTTACTAAAAAAAGAAACCCGAATGTTCAATTAGAGGAATCCTTTTTAGCTATGACGTTTCGTTTCATTCAGACCCGAGAACTGGCAGAAGTCACATTATCTAAGAACAAACCCAGAATGCTTTCAAAACAATTCTTACAATCGGTATTCAACAATCTGTAATTTTTGTTTCGCGTAAACAAAAGCTAATTCAGCTATAAATTGATGTGGAAGATTTAGGGGCCATCTATTTATACTAAATTGTTGTTCAAATTTGCGTTCTGCCCACGTACTCATTATGCACTCATATACAGACATTGAACTTCTCTATTATGTAAGTGCTGTTGTAGTTCGCTATGCGCTTTTAGTTAAGCGTTCTTTGCCTTTCATTTCATTCTATGATTATTCTACTGTTCCATTTTGCTGTGTGTGGTAAATAAATTAAATACCGAAGGTTTAACCAAAGACTTTGTTGTTGAAGAAGATTCAAATAGTAAACTTTGAAGAGAGCTATAGAATAAGAGCATTGCATACATACATACATACGGACAGTCCTTTTTTTAATTATAAATGATCAATTTTGTAATTTACTGGTTACTATTTTATTCTGTTCAATCTGATGTTGCTTCAACAATAATTAAACAATATTAGCATTGTTTTCCAAGCAAATTGTAAAATGACGACGGTATCCAGTCTGATTGTATAAAATGTTTACACATTCTTCACAACAGAGCGACTAGCTCAGTAGCATGCATAAGTAGCCTGACTATTTACTCCAATTAAATGTTATTAAGTTATTATAATATTTATCTTAAAATTTTTCTTAAATCTATCAATGCAAAACAAAACAATAATTATTAAGTTCCTTTGATTATAATTCGAAGATAGAAATGCTTTTAATGTTATTCACAAAAAAAACAAAAAGTTTCCTGTTAAAAAATAGATAACCCAGACGATTCAGAATCTCTAAAAGAGGTTCTTCCATTTAGGAAGTTCTTTACCAAAGATATTCTCAGAAACAAGTTTTACATTATTTCTGAAATATCTGATTCTTTTTTATTGGGCTTTGACATCAGCACAAGGGTGAAATAATGGCACAGCAGTATTCTTTTACCACCAAAACCGAATCCATAACACAAAAGACAGTTAAGAGCAATATCATTCTTCGTTTTATTCAAACACTTGTTCAAAGTAGTTTAAATACCTAAACCTCCAAAGTCAATATTGTTCTATTTTAGAGTTATCATCGTAAAAAGTTTATCAAAACGTATCTAAAGTAAGCAAGAATATTCATAAAATAACTTGTGAGCAAACTTTAGATTCTGAAGTGTCTTTTAACATTATTTTGTTTTTTGAAAGTATTTCGTACTTAACCTTAGCCTCTGAAGAATTGACCAGTCGGATGATTAGGAGATTACTAGGAAAACAAACGTTATTGAACGAAGTAAGTTAAAAATAGACTATTCAATAGAGTATTATCAGGAGCGTACCTAAGGGGGGCGGTCCGCCCCGGGCCTGGTCTTGTAGAGGGCCCCCAAATGGGTCATCAATAATTATACAAATCCGTAAACCTGAACTTAAATTTACTGTAGAAAGTATGTATAACAGTAATATAAAAAATAGCCAAGCTTATAATTTAATAAAACTCAAGTTACAATAGTTTGACCTCCTATGCTTGGGCCTAGGCTTCAGAACGAAGTTTTTCGATTTTTAATTTTTGTCTATTGAACTAACATTTTTAACATTATATATATTTATTGTCCAAAAATCTTTTTCATCGTTTAACAATTTGTGCGACATTATTAACATTAGAAAAAACATTTTCATTTTTATGCTTTTAATTACTTGCGTACAACCGGTGGCTTAAATAGTGGACGCAAAGGCTCGCAGTGCAGGCGGACCACAAGAATTTGGGGGCCCCACAGCCGTTTACAGATATGAAATAAAAATAGCCATATAATTAGAAAAGTCCGAATAAGCAAAATTTTTACTGCCCAGTAATTTTACTTTTCACTTTCAACTAAAATCTCTACTATGTCTTACTAGAAGAAACCCCCATTCTTGTAAAAGAGCAATAATATCTGTTTCACATCTGATGTCCAACTTTTACTTTCTTTCTAGTTCCACTCTTAAAATATAACTTTTTTTTTGGTGACATAACTTACATGACATAACTGAAGATATTTTAAAAGTTCTCAACACTGATGGATTAGATATACAATTTTGTCGAAGTCAAGGTTATGACAATGAACCCACCATGACAGGTTTCCATTCAGGTGTCCGGGCAAGGATTCATAAGTTAAATAGTAAGATTTTGTTTGTACCTTGCGCAAATCATTCTCTAGATTTATGCGGTGTTCATGCTTTTAGAATAAATCCCAATTGTGTGGCGTTTTTTGGAACATTGGAAAGTGTTTATAATTTTTATTCATCATCAGCTCATAGATGGGATATTCTTAAGCAAGTTGTTGGAGTGTCAGTAAAAAAGTTGTCTAAAACTAGATGGAGTGCTCAGCATGATACCGTGAAACCAATAATGAAACATTTTGACAAAGTGGTGCAACCTGTTGAGAGGTTAAGTGATCAAACAGAATATGTTGATACAAGAGGATCAGCTGAAATTTTGATGAGAAACATATGTGATTATAGATTTCTTGGGTTCTTTCAATTGTGGTCGAACATTTTAGAAGAAATAAATTATACTCAGAAATATTTACAAACAGAAGGTATAAGTGTAGAGAAGATTGTACAGAAACTAAGAAGCTCGAGGATTTTTTTAGAAGAAAACCGTAATGAATTGGTAGATAACGCATTGACGTTTGTAAACAAAACATGTGAAGAAATGAGAATATCTCTTGAAAAAAGGGGACGAAGAAGGTTCAAGAAAGTTATGCCTGGAGAAAAAGCAAGAGATAAAGGATTAACTTTAGACTACGAGAATGGAATCAATGGAGAGCGTTTTTAAAAAATTCAGCATTATTTAGGCAGTGAACTTAATAGGTGCTAGTGACTTACAACTTCCTAGCCTTATTTCAAACTTTAGTAATATGTACGACAACTTCGAAAAAGAAGAGATCCTGCCCGAAATAAAGAGATTAAGATGGTATATAAAAGCAGCGGGGATCGCAACAGAAGAGGCAATGAACCGCACTCAAAATGATTCAATTTACAGTGGAAATGGACTTTACCGAGTCCGTGCCAAACATTTGCTTGGGCCTAAAATTATATTTAACAGTTTGTGTATCCGTAGCTTTGAATGAAAGGAGCTTTTCGACTTTTCTTGTACAATTATTATATGCATGAGAATTTCATCGTTGCTAAATCGGCTAAAATCCGTCTTGTACCAGTAGACTGGCAGGCGATTTAATATGTTGAAGTTAACATATAAATTTTAACATTAGATCCATGCTGTTTCAGCATTTGAGGACACTCAGAGAAATAATTTAGTAGAACCAAATAAAGTTGCTTTGTTGTAAATAAAGAATTTCTTGTATTTGCGCCAAATACTATAATTTATTGGTAGTAACTAAATTATTAATAAATGCTTTAAATATGTTCATTTATTTGGCTTCAATCAATTGTTGCTCTGGGTGAATGTTATTTTAGCAATAAACTTTTTCCTGTGAAGTATCATTCATATTATAAAAACTGTTAATTATTTTGTAATTTTAAAACACTGGTAGGTTGGATGTGTGATCGTAGACACGCAAGCGCGTTTGTGTGAAGCTTGAATAGGGGCCTCCAAAAAAGTCCCGCCCCAGTTCTCATTTGGTGAAGATACGCCACTGAGTATTGCCGTCATGGGTGTAAATTTCAGATTTTCTGGTCTAAACCGAGAAAACATAAAAAAGATTTATTGCGAATCTTCAGTTCCAAATGTTAAGAATTTAATGTTGTAATAAGTCATTTTAAAGAGCTTCTTGTCAATAAAAGCAATAGAAATATTAGTAGATGCTTAAGCATTTCAAATTTGAATGTTTACGCAGTTTTAAAATTTATATAAAATTTGATTTGTTTTGATATTGAAAACGCACTTTTGTTTGTACTAGTCCAAAAAAAAACGTAAAAATGTTTATTTCCTTATTATGTAAACGATTTATCTTCATTGTGTTTCAAAGGCCAAGCATGGAAAGTACTACAAACATATCAATAACCTCATAATTATTAATTAATCTACTAATCTGCAGTTTCACTTTGAATATACTGTTTTATCAACATAAACAGAATTTACTGCGCATTCCTTCTAATCTAAGTTTTAGTTGCAAGATGTAACAGATATAGCATACAGTTTGAAATCATAAGAAAATGTATAATAATAGTGTCACTAAATTAGATAATTTGGCTTTTTTGCATAACCTAGTTTCGAAATAACTTCAGTTGCAGCTTTTACAGCTTTATTACATAAACAGCTTAATTTTAACATAATAGATACTGTTTTAAATTAGCACGAGGAATTAGTTTATTCTTATTGTTGTTGCCTGTATTGATTATAAATCATTCTGTTATAATTACTTTCTGTCATCTTCGTATTATAATATAATATTAACTGCCCTGATTATTATTTCTATCACTTATTATTAGTGTAACATGTTAGTAACTGACTTACGCATAATTTGAACCCTAACGTCTTAATAACGGTTGCACTTCCCTTTACTACGTAGGTATCTACAAGTGTCTGAACGACTTTATTTAAGTCAGTCACTCGAGCATAAAATTATGTTTTAAAACTTATTCCTATGGAGATACTTCCTTTTTGGTTTTATCTCTATATTGATAAGCATCGCAATTCTAATAGGTTTTTAAAATACATTTCAGTCCACAAAGGGTTTAAAAATGTTTTTAATGACTTTGACCCTAATATTATTGTACAACCTGTTTTCAGATTTTGATTTACAGTCAAAGCCCTATCTAATAACAACCACCTGACTCGTTAATTTTAACATGGTTCGTTGAAGTTACTACCGGTTTTTGACTGCTTTACATACACTCCCTTTTCCTTTGGACACACCAAGGTGGTTTTATAAAATACAGACGTGAGTAAAAACGAAAATAGGTTGATTCATGAAATTATGCTGTAACCGATGTGATATTATTAAAGTGTGAAGTTAATTCACATGAATGATAAGTATCTCTTGACGTAATGTACGTATCGTTCTACGAATATCAAATTAGGTTGGTCAAAAAGTAGAGAAAGTAGAAATCTCGTTATTATTATATTATTAATAAGAAAAGTTTTTTAATACTTACTGCCGTGTTACAATTTCTTATTATACAAAATTGTTGTTTACCTTTTTTCTTCTGTGTTGCGTGTTGTTGCATAATCATTGGATTAATTGCATCGAATGTTAATGTATTGAGCAGAAGTCAAGGTAAACAAGTAACAAATTTATTCATAAAAATACCTACAAAGTGTATTTTACCGACCTGCAAATAAATGAAAAATTACCTATGACTCGAAAATGGAAAAATAACTTTGAGTTACTAAAACTTATTCTCTTCTAATTGGTTACTTTCAACGAAATTATTATGTGAATCAGATGACACCTATTTGAATTGATCTTTCGAAATCGTTCACCTACCTAAACGTTACTTTTCTTCTTTTGATTGACATTTGTTAATGAATACTAGTTTACTACAACCTTTTTAGCAAATTAAACTGCTCTTTGTTAATTAGCATTTATGTGTGAAAAAAGTAGTTGAATTACTACTCGTACTACTACAACTATAATAGGTCTTTAAAAGATACGATGTAGTTATTTCAAATTGTTGAACTAATTTGGAATAATTACGTAATCATTATAATTTGAAGCGGTCTACAATAAAGAAAAATTACTTTTAATGCCACTGTTTTATTAGAAAGTCAGAAATTTTTGGGTACAAAAGGAAGTGTTCAAGGAAAAATTTATTTAAAAAATTAATCTTATCGTGCGTGATATGGAGTTTTAAGCAGAAAATTTTGTTTTAAATTCAGGTATTTTCTAAATAGAACAGTTTTTAAAATCGAATTTACGTTCTGCAATAAATAGATACGTATTTAGAATTTCAGTCTTTGCGGAGACTTGTTTTTCAACGGTTTTAGATCTAACAACTCTGAACCACCTTCGGTAAAGCTACAAGACAATCTACATAGTAAAAACCAATGTTATAAAACGTATCTAGTTACATGTATCTAGATATTTTTGGTACATTTGAGGAAGTAACTACAGTTACTTTTGCTATAGTCGAGGAAATAAATTCTGTGAGTTGTCTAGAAAAAATGCTCCCTTTTAGTTTTTTCACATTTTTTATTATTGCATTTCTACAGAAGAAAATGCTTCTTTTTGGATGCACTTTAAGGAGCTATAATTCAGTTCGAAAAAGAAATCAACAAAATGAGCCAAAATGGGCCAGATTTTCTCACTCGGGGGCTTTTGGGGTCGCTGATCACGAATTTAAAGTCCAAATCATCCAAAAGTGTCATGATCATTGAGAAATTCGAAAGATTTGGAAAAAATTTTGATGCCGTAAACAGTTACGGATATTGCCCACCAGAAAGTATTGAAGAATTGCAATCTGATGAAACTTTTCAAGATATTGGTAATGAATTTGAAAAATATCTTAAGCAAATAGAAAATCAGAATCCAACTTGCACAATTTGGATCCAGTATTGCCGAATGGTTCTCATTATAAAAGATTTTATATATGCTGAAAAAAGTGGTGATTGGATCTCCATTTAAAGACCCTGGAGCGGATGTTACCATTTTTCCATGCAACTGGACACTTTCCGTACGCCAAATCAGCGCAAATCTATCTGGAAGACATGAAGGCAATCAAAGATACGATGGATGATAATGAATACCAAAAGTTTACCAAAGGTGGATTTTGGACATCTAGGAGAACCGATCGATATTTCTCAGGAATTTCCACGGATCAAACCATTGAACAGACTTTGATGAGATTATTAAAATTTGAAGGTGGATTGTTCAGAAGAGGTGTACCAAAGATGTAATTGAAGGACTGAAAAAATTTACAAATTGTTCGTTCGATCGAAATTATCAACATAAAGATTCTTCAGATAGCAGAATAAAGCAAGACGATAAGTCCATCAAACTTATCAAAGATTTTTTCTTGCAGTATGATCGTTTTCTAGAATTCATCGATACCCTGATAAATATCGCCAATGGTATGAGCGGCAGCACAGCTGCAAATTGCTATAACGCATTCGAAGAAGGTGTGAAAATAATGGAAGGAATTTGGGGTACGAGCTTCTAGAACTTAGAGTTATCAAGGGCAAAATTTGTCAAAACCATTGCTTCTGGGACAAATAACATAGTTATCTAGATTTTACGAATTTCCACATTCAAGTGACATTTTTAATAATTTAGACTTCAGATTCGTGATGAACACCCAAAAAAACACATAAAATGACATATCGCTCGCATAGTTATACGAAAGCTTCTTATTTTGCTTTTTACGAGTCTAAATTTTCCGAATTTCCACATTGAAGTGATATTTTTAATAATTTAGACTTCAGATTCGTGATGAACACCCAAAAAAACCCATAAAATGACATGTCGCTCGCATAGTTATACGAAAGCTTTCTGCTTCGTTTTTTACGAGTCCAAATTTTCCGAATTTCCAAATTCAAGTGACATGTTTTGATAATCTGCACTTGATATTCGTAATCACCGCCCAAAAGAACACATAAAATGACACATCACTCGAATAGTTATTCAATAGCTTGCTATTTAGTTTGAACAAGTCTAAATCTTCCAAATTTCCCAATGATCATGACACTTTTGGATGATTTGGACTTTAAATTCGTGATCAGCGACCCCAAAAACCCTGAGTGAGAAAATCTGGCC
>VTPC01091068.1:159202-229736 GCA_011009095.1 Ignelater luminosus | reverse complement strand
ACTATCTAAACTTTCTAAAATCAAAAACCGTACGCAAAGAGTTTATGTGACTTAGAGAAGAATTCCCCAATTTAACGAAAGGAAAAATAAAAAAAGGATTTCGGACTGCAAATATCAATAAATTTTTTAAAATAATATTCTGCATTCACATTTAACTTTCTCCCAAAAAATCTAGGAAATATTAGTGGCAAAAGTAGGAATGCTTCCATCAAGGCATCTTGGAAATGGAGAAACGCTACTAGGGCAAATGGAATTTTACCATGCTGGTCGATTACTGTAGAACATTAAAAAGGTAGACATCAATTATAAACACAATCTCACATCTTAAAAGTATTTTTATTAATAAATGTAGAAAATGTGCAAAAAATTTGTCGAAAACACCAAAACCGATGTTTTTCATCCAAAGATAATTCGAGCTAATCTGATGCCAATTTCATGACAGAAATAATTTTTTTGTAGGTGTTCATCAAAATTCATTAACATTATTTTATAGAAAAAATAACTTAAAATTTGTTGACCAATGTTACCCTAAAAGACCAGTAATTATCGCGTGTGATTTTTACTAGGTCTTTTACAATTGTTCTCGAATTTGAAAACATCGGTATAACTAAGGTAAAGTGCCCCCTTCCTTTCGGAAAAAAATGCCTTGACTAAGAAATAGATTTCTATTGAAATCTTCCCGTAATTCTTTGGATGTAATATATGGAGGGGTCCTCTTTTGGCCGTGGACACCTCCTGTTTTGCTCCTGTTTGAAGAACGCAGCTTCTAGATAACGTAAAAGTAGAGCTCGTTGCCTCTGCATAATCTGTATCTACTACCTTCTCAAAATCTGATAGTATTAAAATGCAAGTCACAATTTTTGGTTTATTTTAAATAAATAATTTGTATATTAGTCAGGAGCCTTGCCTGCCCACATTTAGCATTTGGCCCAATTGTTATAAAATGTTTCAAGTCAGCCAATAAAAGGCTGAATTTGAATGCAATTGTCTAGACAGCTAGGTTTCAGTGTGTGTATCGATATGCTTTTCCATAGATTCTCATATATGCAAACAAAAGTAGAAAAATCTTTGAAAACGCTCTTGCATACCTACCAAAGGCAAATAAAAGTTTCACTTTTGACTTGAGTTCATAAAATCATTGAATTTCCATATTTATCGCCTCAAGAACAATTAAATACACAATAGATGTGCAAGTAAACTCACTCAGACATTTTTTGATAAACTTATTAAACATATTATAAGGCAATTCAAATACCTACATAAAAATCATTGAGATTCTGACATACCTGCACATACTAAATTCAGTTTTGAACAAAAGAGAATTGTTTATCGTTACCATTAATGAATTTAAGACCAGACTTTGGCAAAAAAAAAGTAAGATAGTAGATAGAGATTCGTTGAAAAATCCAATGTGGTACTGAAATCTTCTGAGTCAGAGATCAAAAAGAAATCTAACTTCATTAGCGTTCCAAAAATTGAAAGTTCGAAAATGTACTTGGATTCAACGGAAATAATAAATAGGAATAAAACAGAGTTCTTCCTATCTGAGGATATCATAAGATGACCTTCACCTTGATCACACCAGCTGTGATACATTAATGTAACCAACTCGTGATCTGCGCCGGTCTATTATATTATAAATAAAGTACGCAAAATAACATAATTTAAAAATTTAGAAAGTTATAAAAATAAAACAATTATTATAAAATATATTTTTTGTTAATTACATATTTCGTCTTGTATCTCTTTTGAAGGTGAGTTCAAAAGGTGTTTTGAGGTAATCTTCAGAAGTTTCGTACAAAAAAAGACCACAGTGGAAAATCTTGGTTATTGAAATATTCAATAATCCACCTTTTATGCGTTTTGTTATTATAAATTCAAGGTATCAACATTTTGTAATGAAAATGAGATCTCAGATAAGTAAGCGTGAAGGGCTCTTAAACGTAGAATTTGCGTTTGTATTCACACTTGGAATAAGTTTCCCATAAATATGTAATAGCAATTGTTTATGTTGCAATGAAATTAAAGTGAGACAAAAAAAGAAGAAAAAATTACTATATTTAGAAACATTTTTTGTACTACAATTTTGATATTACTCTACCATTAATAAATAGAAAACTATTTACAACAATAAATTAAAAAAGTAGCGGTTACAAGACATTCATTAAAATGTAAATTCTGAAAAAAGTAAGCATACAAAACGTAATTTAAGGTATTAAGACATTTCACAGCCGACTGACTTTTAATTCCATAACGGAAGCTCAAGTTTGTATAGACCTTTTCCTGTTCCTTAGAAATAATTATAAATACTTTTTTGAAGTGCTGTAATAATTGGTATTACTTTAGTTCGTTGAATTTTTTTACTATTTTTGGTATAACATATAGGTATCTACTATAAACAGGTATTTAAGATTTCTCGGTAAACGCTACGTTATGTATGCTATTTCATAGAAAGAAAATCTCTTTCGGACATTCCATTTAATTAATAACCTCGTTTTATAGTTTTTGATTACTTCTCATGAAAAAAAGAAGTGTAATATTAGATGAAGAACAATATTTTATGAAATATAAACAACTTTATCGAAATTTTTAATCAGAAAATAATAAAGAGCTTGATTACTTAATTCATTGAACCTTGAAATATTCAATTAAAAATGATGGAATCAACAGCGGCAGTATCAAAAATACAACAGTAAATTGAATTTAATCAACATCCTATTAACGCAAATGTTTTTTATATTTCAGAATCGAACCGACGGAGGACATTACGAACTAGAATGTGGATTTGAATGTAATAGCATTAGCAAGGTGAGTTGTAATTTTATATTTTTTAATATTTAGAGCGGAATGAAATTTTATTGAAATACAAAAAAAGCTGTTGTTATTTCATTTAATGCATCCGCATTTTATTCATTTATTGTTTGTTCGTGGATAAATTAAGAGAAACGAATCAGGATGTTATCTGCGCAGGTATGTGGATTTACAAATGTAATTTCATGAATTTGATACTTCAGTATGACATTCATCTAGCGCACTGACCAAAGATCCGTTTCCTGTATTAACTAACGGAATTACACGTCACTAATAATATCGTACAAATTCTTCTGTGGAATATGACACTCTTAAATATTCAAATCCGGGGCGTAGCAGACTTTGTGGTGATTTCCATCATTAAAAAATTTTTGCAGTATTTTAGATTGTGAAACGCTTTTTGCAGATTCTTATATTTCTGGTTTCAAGTGACTGGAGCAAGATAAAATAGAGAACTAAAAGCAACTTGATTTAATATGCCATCTGATATTTCTAATAATTATTTTTTTTCTAAAAACTATACAATACTAACAGAATAATAAAACAGGCAATTTTTGTCATTTTCGGAACCTCATTCTCTTATCTTACTTTGTTAATAAAATTATTATTAGTTGATTTTTGATTTAGGTAAATGCTTTTATAATTATTAGACATAAATTTATGCTGTTGTATAAGACTAATTGGTTATTTTTAAAAATATATTAACTCATCTTAAAAAAGTATTCTTGGGAAATGTTACAAGTAGATGGTAGACCTTTCTTGAGAAATTACTCTGAATAATGAAAAAAGGAAAAAAAGTTGGATCCAAGACGGGAAAGTTCCATATAATGGAATTGTGATAGGTTTTGTCATTGATATCTAATATTTAAGCTTAGCAAACTCTCATACAGTGATCAGCATCGCCATAAACGCCTCATCATGCTCAGAAATTATACAAAAAAGATGGTCAGTTTGAAAATTCAAAAAGTTTGTTGACACTCCTACGTTTTGATTGGTCTTTGGTATACGTTTTAAAATTCTAAACTTTGTTTTGCGTTTACTGCTGCATAAAACTAAATTTCCCAAACTCCTCAACTTCCAAAAATATCTAACAATTGTGGAATTTCCCTATTCATAGAAAAGATCTTCAATTGAGAGTCTTGGAAATTTTCGAAAATGTTCAGTGACCCAAGAAAAATGAAAAATTATTGAACCACAAATAATAAAAGCAAAAGAATTCCATTTTGTCCACAAGCTACAACTTCCTATTTCCCTGACTGCAGTTGCATGAGAAGAATGTTCGAAAAATGGCCAATTATCGTATAAGTAAGTTAGTATGGTGTCTCTTGCAAGCCGCAATTTTTTACTTCTGTGCCGATGCCATCGTAACCGATAATCTGGTCAAATTAGACAAGGTCATCCAAAATAGTTTTGCCTTAGGCGTACGATATGGCAATACAATATCTTAAAGACTATGAATACTTGTGCATGCAAAATATGAGGACTGCATTCTGTTTTGTGATTCGTTCACCTGAGACTCTAAGATAAAAGAAAATACATGTTATACGGCGCCCATATTGTCTTTTGTATCCTCCCTCACTTCTCCCGCGCTCTTTTGTAAAGCATTGAAAATGAATTACAGCTCGTTAAATTTGTTTGCACAAATGCTTCTTCATTTACACAAGTCAATCAAGCGAGCTGTACATAATATTTGTGGTGGGTTTGACAACCTGACAATAGTTATTTGTGTTACCAGGGAAAGAAAGACACTTTCACATGATTTTTTCGTCGACTTTAAAAAGTTTATCAAAAATTTAACTAAAGGTTATTTTACTTTAAGAATTTACTTTAGTAAATAATTGTAAGATAGCTTTGGTATCTATGGTATCCAAAACGTATCTAAAAAGAAAACCAAATAAAAATTAAACAACGGGGAGGGAAATTTTTTTTTCCCGCTCAGGTACAATCGTCAACTTTCGGCCACAAAATGAGGGTCGAAAAGCTTACTTTCTATTAAGGTCGACGAAAAAGTATTTTAAATTGGAGGGTTAGTTCGGAACGTCTGCCGATCAACCAATTCATTTGTTTGGTTTTTAGTGTTAACTTTTTCGGAGATTACTGATATAAAGTAAAATTGCTTAGAAGCGGATTCAAGGATGTTCTGTCATATAATTCATGCGACAAAAATTGAAAATGCAAATATTATCATTCTAAGTCCTGATACGTGATACAGATGTTTTCGTCTTGGTATTTATTTCTGGCAATAGCTTGACAAGACTGCCGAAGTCTGTGATTTAATTGATCTCATAAAAAACGTGTTTTAGGATGTCATTTGCTTGCTAAATCTCTTGGTGAAGGTATCTATAACATCTTGTTAGCATTGCATGCGTTAGCCGATTGTGACATTAGTAGTCGACTAGGTAATAAAAAATAAAAATCTCTAAAAGCAGCATCGTTTGATTTTTTTCGAAATGCACTTTCGACTTTGGGAAATTGATTGCTTACTTCAAAGCAGTTTGAAGACCCCAGAAGAATTTGCTCTTGTGTATTTTCTGAACAAAAAACAACAGCTGATGAATTTCGATATTAATTAATTTCCCATAATATTGGGTTTGGTCTAAATTTATCAAGAATTATATGTATTTCTGACGCACTGTACTTGCATTGTTTAAATCGATTACAATCAGCGACGTGTGGCAACATGCAAAATATAAAACCTGCGGTAAAAAAATGAGCATCGGTTTTTTTCTAGTACAGACAAGTACATATTTAGCTATAAGGAGGGGTCTGCAACACTTGGCGAGGTGTCCGGAAAATATTTTGAGATTTACGAACAATATCGAAATTTCGAAACGATGCATCCTTTCCCCTGCTTTTAATGGTCTCCCTCACCTTTTGTTTTTTATAGTGGACAAGAAAACACGTGAACCCTCTCTGCACTAAATTGTTCAGGAAAGTCGCAACATGCAGAACATCGTCATGCTATTGCGTTTGTTTTTTACCCTCTTTAACTAGCGTTGCTTGAAGACCTGATAGACAAAAACTATACGAGATTGAACTTCACACTTTGCTTATACTATATTATATGTATACATGATTCTACTTTAAGATAGCTTATAGGGTGAGGCAGACATACATAAAGCTATAAAACTTATTTCTCTGCGTTATTAATTTATTATTACCCTTTTTTGAAAAGCGGTAAATTGGTTGTCTTAAGTCTCTTCGGCATTACAGTGATGTCATTTAAGGTAGTGAAGTATGTTGAAGTGCCTCTGCAAGAAAAGTACCAAGAACCTGTCAATCTTAAGATTTACATCCAAGAGTTATACAGACGAACACAATCAGTTGAAGAAGGTATAGCTATCGACTTTAGACACTAAAATTTAACTTAAGAGAATAAAAACAAGGCATTACATAATGATAACTACCTTACCTAAAAGAAGCTAAAACGGCATCTAAGCTTTCATGAAGTTTTTCGAAAAGCCTGTGTAAACAAGGTAAACAAAAAGTTTTAGAATTTTGCTTTTCTTTTTGTTTCTTTGTCTATATTTTCTGTACGATGCACCTTATAAAGAAAACGAAAAAACGTTTATGAGCAACCTCTACCGTTGCTATATCAGATAAGTACTTTGTTTCTGTCAAAATCGAGAAGAAACATTTTTATAGACGTAAAGACTACTATGGGTGTTAATTAGTATAATTACGTTTACCGAGAACTTTGAGATTAAATGTAAAAGTGACTGTTGAAATAAACGTTTGACTTGTTTTTAGACAGTGCTATTAGAATGAATTTCTTTCATCGTAATATCAGAATAGCTTCTTCCTATAGTACGTATATGTAAAGAGTGTGCATGATTTCATTCAAGCTTCTTATAACACTAATAAAGCTTGATGTAATTTTGTAGCTTTTTTTGCAAATTATAAAAACCTTTTGTTTTACTAATTGTAAGCAAGCATCCTTGCACATATATATAATAATGTTTACACTTCCTCTTCAACAATTAACATAAGTTCAGTGAACCGCATCATCAAAAAGAAAAAAATGAGAATTCCGCAGAATATGAGCATAGAGAATACTTTCGTAATTAGGCATGTTTTAATTGAAATGGCAGAATCTAATTTGGTGTCTTTCACGGTAACATTTAAATAGCATAAAGCTAATTCTGATTAATAACTTATTAATACTGGAAATGTTTATATCTTGATAGATATTTATGTGATAATTAATTAATTAGTATAGGTTACAGGTATAATTACAAGATTATTTTTATAAGTAGGTATTGCTTTCAGGATCAAGACTGAATAAAGAAAAAGTTGAAATAATATGATACGTTGTAGTCAATGGATTTTCAGGTTTTACTTGTAATTGCTTATTCGTCTTCATGAAGTGTTACCAAAATTACAGTTTAACCTTCTATAAAAGTGTCGACCTTATTTTAGTCGTATATTGAAATTAATTAGTCATTTCTTAATTTGTTATCATTATCAACGAATGGCATTGACATATTATTTATGTAAAGTTACATTCCAGTCGATAAAAATGCATAATGCTCTTTCTGGAAATTTCTATCCATAAACAACGTATGTACGTAAGTATAATTCTCCATGTTTATTAATATTCGTAGCTGATTGATTTAATTAATCTAATTAACATTTACTTACTACGAAAAACAAAGATGTTTATAATCTGTGGTTTCTTTTAAGGGATATTTGATGTTGACGGAAAATTATTTTTGATCAAATATAAAATCAACAAATGTTTCTAGAAAATTACTGAAATTAGGCATCAGGTAAGTGTACGAATATCGTATCGTTAACCAACAAGTCTCTGCTAGGTAAGTGTCCAAAATACAGAATTCAAAAAGCAAAACTTCTAATGGTCATTATTCATTATATAATGCCTTGGAGAGAAAGTACAGCAATAATTTGTGCATGTTTTTATACCTAACATTAAATCTACTACTAACATTTTTTTTGTCAATGCAAGCGCATAATTTTTTGCTTTTTATCCATTTACCCAACAGCTGCCACTAGCGATAATTACAGACTCACTACCGTCATATCCAGAAATTTTAAATTTCTTTGAATTCATTTGGTCCTGAAAATTAATTGCTACAATATGTACGAACAGAATCTCAAAATTATTTAAAATGCTCTTTTTTAGGGTAAGCTTTTTATTCATTAATGGTCGATTATTAGGTATAAAAACCAGGCGTTATTATGTATTATTTAGTACTACACCATACATGCAATTATATTCGAATGAACTTATTTAGATGCAATTTCGGACTTATCTAGAAAAACCTGAATTATAATAAATACTTTTCTATACCCAGAATTACGATTTAATAACTAACAATAAGTATAGTACCTAATTGAATGATTACTTCTTTAAATCCTTTTTTTCTACCAAGAATCTAATCAGTTTTAGTTTTATTTAGAATGCATTTGTTTGACTTGCACCGAATTATTAGTTTTTGTTTTCAGACTTTTTTTTCTACAAATATGGAAAAAATTTAGTTATGTGTCATCTGCATACTTAACAATTAGTGATCTTATAATGGTCGTTGATCCGAGTTAGTTTGACATAAGTTAGACAGATGCAACTAAAAACTTAAAGAAGCTAACAAGTGGGCGCTGAGCGTGTCTCGTCCACTTAGTTCGTTAGAATTGAATTACAGAACTACAATAGTCCCGAAGTGTCCTCGAGCAATGTGTTTACTGCCCATTTAGACCGCATCACAATTAGCCATTATTGACCTTTCAACATTGCATATTTCTTTCTCTTTCTGTCATTTTAGATTTGTATGTAACAGACAATAGGGACAATAACAACATTTTTTAATCCGTTCGCAAAATTCTACGTTTAGTTCTGATGTAATGTGTATTTTTGAAACTGGTACTTTCAAATTAACAACGAAAAGCGATTAACAATTGAAACAATTAAAATGACGCATACGTATAAACGATAATTTTTTGTTATTTCTCAAATTTATTAATAATAATACAGATTACTACAATTTGTAAACAATGTCTGGGTTTTTTAAGTATTTAATTAATTCTTTTTATTTTCGATGATGAAAGTATCATAGCACATTTCGATATTATAAAACGTAATTAACTATCACTATTTATGTACGTCAATATTACAATTACAATAAATTGTTGGCTGTTAGAATCTGTAACACAATTACGTATGAGATAATTATCTATGTATCTCGCCTGATTCTGCAGTTATTACAAAGTATTGAAAACAAGAGGCAATTTCAGTAATTACTATTGCTTCTAATTATCTAAATATAACAAATTGCTTTTCATTTGAGATTCACAAGCATTTTAGAACTAATACACTGTAAGCGAAACTTTTTGATGAAGTTGCTGCAGATATGATTATAGTATAAATAGTAACTGATAACATTATAAAAGTTTAGATCTCTATAGTGCTGCATTGTAATGAGCAATGAGCCAAGAGTAAGAAAATATCAGAATTGTTGGAGTGTTTCGTTAAAAAAGCAAAACGAAATGCCATTGTGTCACGTTTTTACGGAACAACTCGTAGAAGATAATTTTAGAACCTAGAGATATTTGTTCTGTACAATTGTACTTGGTAATGTTTTTTTCTAAATATTTTTGCAAATAAAAACGCACAGATCATTGAAACATACTGTAAAAATGTCAGTTAATAAAGTCTTGTCGTTGTCCTGTAGTTATTTATCGATATCTGAGCTCAACAATAAACTTATAATATTACCCAAAAGTAAAAAGTAAAAACATTTTTAAGTGTCGACTATAAAAGATCCCATCGATTAGCGATCTTCAGATTGGTTCTGCAATGAATCATCGATGGGTGTTGAAGGGTGGTGATTTGGTTCTAAAAAATAAAACGCTACTTTACCACCATTGTCCTGACCTTTAACGGTGTTCTGGTACTTCAAATGCTATATTTCGCGAAGAAATCTCCGTCACTACTGCGTCCTGCTGATTGGATATATTTCGGCGCTACACTCATACACTCATTGCTTCAACGACATACGAATCCTTGAAACGATGTTCCAGACATTGTTGGCCCTGGGTTCTTCGCCGTGTGCAATACTGCAAGCTGTCAGCGTCCTGCGTTTTACGAATGGACAAGAACTTTGGCTGATGTCTTATATTCATCATCTTCCATCATCAACACTCGAACCAGTCTGCGAGCTTCCTCGCCATTCTCTTCGGTCGCCACCTGGAAAAGGGCATCGTCTACCGCCGCCGAGTCAGCTGCCGCTCTCTCCTAGAAACCACGACGCTGCATTTTTCCTTACTACAACTCGACTAAACTCTGTCTAGATCCAGAGGTTTAGGTCGCTGCGATAGAACTATTCGTTTACAATTCAATATAACAGCCGACGGTTAGTCCGTGTGATCTGCTTGGTGCGGGTCTTCCATCAATCCACTATGCGCTACCAAATCTGTTGCGTCTAGCGATTGTGATTCTTGGCCATTCCACCTTCAAAATCTGATTACTTGTTGACTGAAAAAGACATTAATTTCTAAAGAGTTGGTCGCTTTTGGCGGCTTTTGTGAGTATCTCTTATCTACCTCTCTCCAGAAATATGGAAAGGAAATCTTGGAGTAGACTAGTTGAAGGTGAAAGTAAGGATGGAGTAAGAGATAATTAGATTTGTAGAGATTCCAGTTAGTTACAGTTACAGTCGTGCACGTGACTAGCTTTGATAACTATTTAAATTAGCATTCTAAAATACCGGAAAAAAAGTGTGAACCAGTAAAATGTTGCCTCATTGTTTCACACTGTACACTCTGTTTCTACCTAAGTAGTAGAATGAAGACAACAGAAAATGATTTTCTGGTAACTATGTGTAGTATCCGTTTAATGGGCTTTGTGCTGTAGATTAATAGATGAGAATTGATCTAAACATGAAAAGGAGAAGAATGAATGAGTAATGATACAGCAGATTCCCAAGTCAAAATTAACTTATGTACTAAAGCGTACAGTTTGCGGGGTACAGAACACCAAAGTTTAATTACAAAATTAAATATTTCGAGAACAACATGCAATATTAAGATGAAATCTTCCAAGGGTTTTACTACAATTCTGCAAATTTTTGTATTGGAAAAAATGGGAAAAACAGATTTTTGCACAAACACGTTACATCATCAAAATTGATAATTTCTGTTAGTTTTCCTCTAATACTTTGAGTAAAACAGATCTTTGTGATATTTGAGATGTCGAAATTGTTCTGCCTGTTTTTTTCAGTGTCTTGAAAACTACATATAATATTCAGATGGAACTTTCTGTATGGTTATAACAATTAATTGTACATTTTTCCTATAAAGACATATATTTCCATTTCGATATTATTTTTGAGTTTATATTTGTATTCAGATTTCCAAAATTTCAAATTATACTTAAATTATAATACATTTACTATTTATTATCAAAATATGTATAACATTTATTTACAATCATTATTATTAGTATATCTAACTATTATTTGTTGTTCAGTGGGTACCTAAAATTGTTTTATAATTACTTGCAATTTTGTTGTTGTTTGATAAATACTATACCACGGAAAAACGATTATTATTCTTTATCTCCATAATTTACAACTTGTTATGCATTCGCATTCCTCTTTTCAATTTTATAATACATTTTTCACATAGTAGATGTTTACATTATTGTTTAGTGGACTATCATGTAAGTAGTATACTGCAGTAGGTCAACAGTTTAAAAGAAATTATGCCAATACTATACCGGGATATTTTGCATGTCAACTACATGTTTAAATATGTAAAGTGCGCTTACTACTGGAGCCAATGTTATCTTTAAAAGTGTCGAGGGTCATATTGGGGCCCCATAGTCTGACCCCAGAATTTTAATAATGTCAGTTTGTTTGCAAATATATTTTGATTATTGTTTACACACATCTCATACGTTGTTCTAAAAACTGTATGTAATCTTTTTCCAATTATCTGTGGTATTTTTTGTGTTTAATACATCAAATTATAATAATTATCAAATAGTTTTTATATTTTCTGCTAGATTTAAAAAGATAAGTTATGTAACACAGTGTCTGTTACTGTACTTATACTACTCTACAAGAAATTCATTTGTATTAAACCCAAGGAAAAAAGAATTGAGGTTCTATACAAATGTAAAAATTACCTTTTTGCTATATTAGTTTTTTTCAAAACGGATACCAACAGAAAAAATGCATTTTAATTGAATATGTAACTGATTTATGGAAAATTCTCAAGTAATGTCCCGTCCTTCAAGATTGCTTTTAATAATTGTATATATGCATTTATGGTCTTATCAATTGGAATTTCTAAAACAACATTACTAAATAACCTTAAATGAAGACATTTTATTGCATAGTCTATTCATTGTTTTCAACTTGCTTTAGTCTTTTTACTTCAGTCAGTTATTTTTAAAGTTTGATTTCTAAATTTCTCCAGTACTTACATTTATGTACGCTTAGTGTGTTCTTCAGCTTAGATTAAAAAACATTTTTGAGCAATTGGTCGACCAATGATCAAACTGCTACAGAAGATTACATACTTTCAGCAACACTTGCAAGATTTCCACAGCTTTGATTTCTATTCGGATCTTTTGTTTTCGTAGTCAGTCAACGTAGATTTTGTTTTTCTCCTATTTTGCATTGACTGGTTCTATGAAATGACTATTGTTCATAATTTTAGATATTACTTATTTACTGCTCTGCTTTCTCTAAAACCATTTCTATCTTCTTCAAACTTATTGTTTGAATACAAAAATTCAATCCCACGGGAAGAATGTGGCAATCTCGAATTACCATTTTTTCCTCTCCTGTGTTTTTAAGTCGATTTACTGAGCATAATTTTTCTATTATATAATTTGCCAATAAAAGTTGTGGCAAATTGTCATTTCTACAAAATTGATAATTAAGATACCTTAAATATGCATGTTGCATTCCTTTAAATGTTTAATAATTTTATGTTTAAATGTTTAAATATTTTATGAGAGCCAAAGAGGTTAATTTTCTATACATACCCATAATTTTATTGTTTTTATTAATTTAATTTTCCTTAATAGTTGTATAAGTTAAAATTAATAAAGTTCATGCCTGTTCATAATTTTGATACTCACCTAACTAATCAACACTAATTGATTTGATTTTAGTTTTTAATTACAAAAATACTAAAATTACCGATAATATAATACTTTATAAAAGACCATTCAGACTCTGTGTGTTATGTTATGTAAACGAATGCATGTTTTATATAATGTTTTGATTCTAATATCTGTAAGACATTCCTCTTCTAATTATTAACGGTTTAAACTGTTCCCACATGTTAAAATAGCGTAAGTAAATATATATAGTACTCTTAGCTTGCATTTTTATGGTACATTATTATGATTACACACAATGTTATTAAACTTGAACTTAATAAACTTTTAAACGTGGCAGTATGTAACTTTTTAGACTCAGATAGAATATAAATATGCTCTTTAATAAATAAATGTTTACTTTACATTATAAATTTTTTGTAGATGTTCTAGACTTTCAATTTTACAGGTTATGAACATATTTGATTAGCCACTGCATAACGTGAAAAAGCACAATGCGCAATGAATTTTGTCATTCGTACCTACAGTATCACATATACATTT
Organism: Ignelater luminosus; assembly: GCA_011009095.1. Taxonomy (NCBI): domain Eukaryota; kingdom Metazoa; phylum Arthropoda; class Insecta; order Coleoptera; family Elateridae; genus Ignelater; species Ignelater luminosus. The sequence goes on along the minus strand of VTPC01091068.1, from coordinate 216,295 downwards.
TCTTTCTTTCCCATTAATTCCTTATGGCCTTTCGGGGCGTCGGATGTGCTTTCTTAGTTATCCTCTATCCATTTCTTTTAGCCTTTTCGGTCTCTCGCCCGCTGCTTCATTTGTTGTACAGTTTTCCCTTTTTCTCTGCCTATGTCAATAATCTGTTTTACCCATTTTTTCCTCGGTTTCCCTTTCCTCCTTCTCCCTTATCTTCCAGCTTCCACCGCTTTTTTCGTTGTCCTGTTTTGTTCCATTCTAATGATGTACCCATACCGATTAAGCTTTTTTTCATTTATTTTTGTTGGTTTAGTTCTCTTCGGATGTCTTCGTTTCTTATTTTATCCATTCGGCTATCTTTCTTAGTGTTTTCATTTCAGCAGTATTTTTTGCACTGTCTATTTTCTTGTTATTTACCCATGTTTTGTTCGCATATGTTGGTATAGCTATTGAGTTGTATAATTTTAGTTTAACTTTTCTGTCCAACACATTTTTACCATATATTGTTTTGTTCAACGCATAGTATATTTTGTTTGCCTTTTTCACTCTATTTGTTGTTTCTAATTCTATTTTTTCATCTTCAGTTATCATTACTCGTAAGTATTCATATGCTGATTTTGTCTCTAATTCACTATCTCCACATGTTAGTTTACCTCTCTCTTTACCTTCTTTTTTTTGGCTTATAACCATGGATTTAGTTTTATTGACATTTACTACCATTCCTAATTTTCTGATTTCTTCTGTCCAAATATCTATCAGTTTTTATATTTTCCGTTTTCCATCCGCGATTAACACAATTTGGTCTGCGTATAACAGCCCTTCTAGTTGAACCGGTGTTAGGTTCGTGTATCCTACTGTAGTTTGTAGGTCTTTTGTTCTCTTTTTCGTGTTTTTTATTATCTTATCCCTGACTAAAATAAACAATAGTGGACTTAGGCTACCTCCTTGTTTTATCCCTATTTTCATTTTGAATTCTTTAGATTTCTTCTACATTTTAAGGCTAGAAATGCACGAAATAACACCCTGTATAAATACAGATAAGATTTTGTTGATAGATCATTTACTACCAAATAGCATTTTTGTATTTCTGACTCAAGATCAATTTTATTATATATGTAGAATCAGCCCGGTACATATCTTTCTGAACACACAGTATAAAAATGACATCCAATTAGATTAATTCAAAATTGTTTGCATGTTTCACTTCGAAAGCATAATCTTAGCAAAATTGCATGTAAAAATCCAAGAATTTGATTAACAGTGGTTTTTGTTTTGAAAACTTAACTGAATCTAATAACACTAATACTACTACGATAATGTTTAATATTTTGCTTACTGACGTAAATTTTTTTATAATCTTGTAAAAAATTAAATTACTTTAATTATACAATTTTATTGCAAAGTTCAAGCCTTGATTAAACTTTTTTAACTTGAATTATTTGTAAATTTGTTTTGTTATTTCTAACTAAATACTACATACGATGTTTTAGAAGGTGAAAAGATTTTTTTTACATTAAAGAGCAGTTTTCATAAATTTTAGGGATTATTCTTTTAATACTTTATTATTTTAAGTAAGATCTAACAGGTGCAACAAATAATTATTTATAATTCATTAAACAAATAGTATTTACTAAACATTCTCATTTTTTAGTTTGGTCAATGTTAATTTTCTCAACAGCTTAGTCTCCCTAGACAGATACCTCAAGGAATAATTTATTGCCTCATTGAAGTAACGATACCTACTCTTATGTCGTCTTCTTTTAAAGCATCTGGTTGTATGTAAACTATACATATGATGCAGTTACATAAGACAGAAGCTGACAACTTGCTTTCTATGTTCACATATTACTTCTGCAACTCCTACCACTACCACAACAAACAAATCTGGTTTTTATGTATTAACAACCTGACTGAAATATGAAATATATCTTTTACAAGGGTGGGAAATCTATGACACACATATTCTGCATGACATGTATATTTATCTTTAACTTGTTCTACATTCATTTTGAAAAGAAACATTAATAATTTATGTTAAAAATGTGTAATCTGCACTGAATTATTCATAATAAAACTATAATGTTTTTATATCTATTTATTAGATAGATTAGATACTGTTACTACCATTAACCTGAGACATTAATAAATCAGGCAAAAAGATTTTTTTACTTGCATTAAAAGCTTGAATTACTCTGTTATCTACTGCTACTGAAGTAAATTGGGGGGATGTTTAGATTCATTTAAGCTTGCAAAAAAATTGCATAAGCAAAACAACATTTAATAATGCACATACGTTGACCATTCCCAGAACGTAATGTTACCCTACAATCAAACAGCAATCATTGTTAATTCAGAGGGTGCTGGGAGGATTCTCTAACTTAATACTAATGAGGAAGTTGGGAATTAGGCAACTCGTCTGTATTATTTTACTAAATTACAGTGTTAATGCTGTACACGCGATTGACGTTAACCGTTGAATTCTTTTTGACAGGTACAGCTTACACGTTCAAATACTTTTCTTAATATGTGTCTGGAACAAAAATAATAGTTTAACAGAGAAATATATCTTTACAGTAGATATCAACCACATTGTAAGAGAATTGCAATTCTAATTTTGACAAAAACTATAATTACTTAATATTATTATGTGCGTTCACAGATTAACTATAAATATAACTACAACACGTTTATTTAATTATTTTGAGAAAACATTTTGAAAATGTCTTAAACTTAATAATTGTGTTTCCTCGCAATCAATTTGAAGGCCATAATGTAGGGAGTCCCGCAGGCTCGGCGAGAAACGGGGAGATTTCCCCCTGGGCCTGGATTTTTTTAAGGGCCCCGATCTTCTAATATTATCATTTTCGGTTCATTTGTTCATTTAGAAAGATTTTTGTGATACGTTATATTTTATTGATTGACTTTATCAATCCATACATATATTCATAGGAAAACTATCCAATTATATCAAAAATTTATGACATGTATAGGTTGTCATTACGGTGCCCTGTCATTTGATTGAAGTTGTTAATTACTACTACCATAATTTACACAGCAGTTACAATTTAGGGATAATAATTCCTAAGCAAGATTGAGACCAGTAAATCTCTTTTCTTTCCACTACCCTGGAGTCCCGACCCAACAGCTGAGATTCCTATTTTTAATAAAATGATTCCAGCAGCCAGTATTAATATTGTCTTTTTCAAGGAAAGGTATTATTTGTTATATAATGTTGATTGGCGCCTTATATTCCATATAAGAATATTATGAATATAATCACAAATCACTGATAATTTTTTTTTGTTTTTTTTTAAATTTATTTTCAAATTTACAATCTGCTACTATTACAAGCTGCAGTAAGTAAATGTGTTCCACTGAGAATACATGAGGGGGAGAAGTTATCCAGCGATAACACTCCATATAATACATTAATGGTTATTTAAGATTCATCACTGATTTAATATATCTGTGGGCCACTGTCTTTTTAGCCTTCTTCTGACTTCAGCTGGAGGCACAGTTGTCTTGCTTCTTCATTCGGATGTGCACGGAGGTACGCAAGGTAGCTTCCTGTTAATCTATTGATTTCTTCAACGAACGGTATAGTAGAGTCTTCGTGCAAGGTTTTGTAACTAATGTAGCACGGTGCATTGAAAATCATTCGAAGTATTTTGGATTGGATCCGTTGTATAATTTTTGTGTTTGATGGCTTAGCACAGCCCCAGAGTTGTACGCTGTACGTCAAGATAGGTTTGATAACGCATTTGTAGAGAAGCAATTTATTTTCGTGGAGAGCTTGAATCTCCGATCTATTAGCCAGCTCATTTGACGTATTTTTATATTTATTTGCGCGTTCCATGTGAGTTTCTGATCAATTGTTAATCCCAGGTATTTTACTTGATTGGTCACTAGTAATAGTATATCATTTAGTGTAATTTTGGACAGATGATGTTCCGGTTCGTGAATGTGATTTGTATGGTTAACTTTGATTTTCCATAGTTTCAACCAGTCTTGCAGTTGACTGAGGTGAGTTTGCAGATTTTCAGAAGCTATTTGAAGGTCTTCGTGTATGAATATTATGGCAATGTCATCAGCAAACGTGGCGATTGTGGTAGTATTTGTAGTTGGAATGTCAGCCGTGAAAATTAGGTAGAGAAGGGATCCAAGGACACTGCCTTGAGGAACACCTGATTGAATGGGGTAGTAATTAGAGGTTCCAGCGTGGAATCTTACTTGGAAGTATCGATCGGTAACGTATGATTTTAATACAAGATAATGAGGTGTAGGAAGGAAAGATCTTAGTTTATATAGGGTGTCCCGTAAATGCCAAAAGAGCTTTAGATAGCAGCCTTCCTCAATCTCTTAAGATGCCAAAATTGAAAACACGAATGTTCCAACGTACTTAGATTTGTCACACCAACCAAAAAATACAAAGAAATCAAAGATTTATCAATTGTATGCTGGTGATAATGGACCATCAAATTGTCAAAACTTGAAAGAATTGCTGGCAACTGATTTCATCGGATTCATCAGTACATCTAAGACTTACATGGTTTATTTTTTGGTAAGAATTCAATTTTTAACAGCATCTTCAAAAAGAGAAATCTAACAGTTCTGTGCTTCATCAAGGGTAATTGTTGTTTCAACAGATTCATTTGTTGAATTGGTAATGACTTCATTTGGATTCGATTCTTTAGTTTCTGTTTATTAAGTGTTAAAGATATTAACTTCTGACCACTTGTACAAGAAAACTAAGCCGAGGAGAAATTTTCTTTTTTCAGATTTGCAATAAGCACTCACGGAAGATGTTTACCTGAAGCTTTATTGGCATTTACAAGACACCCTGTATAACAGGCCGTCATGCCAAACACGATCGAAAGCCTGTTCAACATCCAAGAAGGCGGCTGTACACCGTTTCTTTTCCTCGAGGCTAGTGTGAATGTTTTTGGCAATCCTGTGACATTGTTGTATAGTTGAATAAGCTGCTCGAAAGCCAAATTGATGTATTGGTACCACCGAATCTATTTCAGTGCCTTCTGAGATTCTTTTGAGGAGAAGCCTTTTTAAGGTTTTAGACATGATTGGTAGCAGACTTATTGGTCGGTATGAGGCAGCTATGTTAGGTAATTTTTTTGGTTTATTGATCGTGATTATTTGTGCAAATTTCTAAGTAACTGGGTAGTATGCTAATCTTTGTATACTATTGTAGATTGTTGTTAGCAGAACAACTGCTTTTCTGGGTAAGTTGTTGTACTATCTGTCCGGTAATCAAATCAAAGCCAGGTGCGTTGTAATTGTTGCATCTAGAGAGTACTTCTTTTACTTCGTTTGCAGTGAAGGGTTGTATCGGTAGCATCATATGACATGGTGCGTCCAAGAAGTTTTTAACGTAATCATCGTGGTTGTTGTTATTATGTTCAAGTGCACTAAAAGCTTGTGAGAGGTGAGCAGCATAGGTTGCTGCTTTTTCCTGTTCAGTCCTTCCCCAACTTCCGTCGTCTTTACTTAATGGTGGAATGCGCTGTGTCGGTCTCTTAAATGATTTGGTTGCCTTCCAGATGCTATGGGCATCTTTGGATAAGTTGCTAATGTACAATTCAAATGTGGCATTTCTGATTTTTTGTAAGGCAGTTTTCAATTGGCGTGTTAATCTGTTGTACTCATTTTTGTCTATTGGTTTGCGACTTCTCTGCCATATGCGTCTTGCTCTTTTTTTGTGTAACAAGGTGCTTTATATATACAGGTATGTTGTTTTCAGGATGTGTTTTTTATTTTGTGGAGATGTGACTATGCATGCTGCTGTGTGTACGGTCAGAGTAAGATAATATACAGCATTGGCAATATCTTCTGGTTGTTTTAGTCTAATATTTAAGTTTAAGTTTTTATTTATGTTAGTTTTTGATGATGTTAGCTTTGGAACATTCTGGAGATTTATTATATGATTGCTTAGTGTGAGGATGACGGGTGTGTATCGATATCAGGAACACGTCCGCCATGTTAACTAGACAACTAGACGGATAAAGGAGGGACAACATTCAAAATTAGCTAGTTAGTGTTATAAGACGTGACCATGCTGTGTTAAGTTGTTTGATACATACAAAACAGCACAGTAAATACAACATTTCTTATAAGTCAATTTATAAAAAAGTTGCCTTTGATTTAAACTTTTTTTTCTTTTATCAATGGACCCTCCACTCTAATAAACACAATAATTAATCTGGGATTTTAGAATTTTAGGAAAACAAATTAAAAAAATATGTGATCTACATTTTTCAAGTTTTTCGGACTTCGTGCTCCGTTCCTCTTCTTATTGGATTGGGCTTTGCCCTCCATCAACTTTCTAAAAAGAGTCTCATGTTACCTTTCACTAACCTTTTGAAAAAGCTAAGTATACACGAACATGGGTCACGCTTTGCCCTCAATAGACCTTCTCAAGGGAGAACCATACATGAACAGGAGTCAGAGTTTGCTCTCGATTCACCTTTTCGATGAAACAATACGCAAACATGGATCCCACTCCACTCTCTATTAACATTTTAGGGAGAATTATATAAGGATCAAGCTTTGCTCTCTATTAACTGTTTTAAGAGAACTAGACACAAACATAGATGAGACATCATCCTCCAATAATCTTCTCAAAAGAATTATAATACGTGAGTTCAGGTTTCACCCTCAACTAACCTTAGAGAAACCATAACAAATGCGAAACGGGCTTCACCTCGAAAAATAACTGCAGTTTTTATTTAATTTTCGTTTGTTTTCTTTTCACTTTTTAAAAAGGTTTGAAAGATAATGTACGAGGGTCGTTTGAAAAGTCCGTGCAAAGTCAGAGAAATGGCACTACTGGCGCATATCGAGGTTATGTTTAGTTAGTAGCATCTCTTGGAAGAACACACACCAAGTTTCAGCCAGATCGGTCTATTTCTTTGTGTTTGGCATTCGTTTGAATCGAGGAAGTCGAGTGATTTTCAAAAAATGGACGAAAAAGAATTTCGTGTATTGATTAAACATTACTTTATGAAAGGCAAAAAGCCTCAGGAGACTAAAGAGAAGCTTGATAAACATTATGGTGACTCTGCACCTTCGATTAGAACAGTTTATAAGTGGTTTCAAAATTTTCGGAGTGGCCATATGGGCACAAGTGACGCTGAACGTTCTGGACGCCCTGTTGAGGTTACTACTCCAGAAATCATTGATAAAATCCATGATATGGTGATGGATGACTGAAGAGTGAAGGTGCGTGAGATTGCTAGTGCTGTAGGCATCTCGAATGAACGGGTACATAATATTTTGCATCAACATTTGGACATGACAAAGCTATCCGCAAGATGGGTGCCGCGATTGCTCACGCTTGACCAAAAACGAAATCGTGTGAAGTGTTGCAAGGACGGTTTGCAGCTGTTCCAGAAGAATCGGCAGGACTTTAAACGTCGTTTCGTCACTGTGGATGAAACATGGATACATCACTACACTCCTGAGACCAAAGAACAATCTAAACAATGGGTTACCAAGGGGGAATCTGCGCCAAAAAAGGTGAAGACCGTTCCTTAGGCCGGAAAGATTATGGCGACTGTCTTTTGGGATTCGCCAGGAATAATCCTCATCGACTATCTGGAAAAGGGTAAACCTATTACAGGTGCATATTATTCATCGTTATTGGACCGTTTAAAAACCGAGCTGCAAGAAAAACGCCCACGATTGGCCCACAAAAAAGTCCTTTTCCATCACGACAACGCACCACCTCACGCCTCAGCAGTTGTGGTCGCAAAATTAATGGAAATAGGGTTCCAACTCGTTTCACATCCCCCCTATTCTCCAGACTTGGCTCCCTCGGACTACTATTTGTTCCCCAATTTGAAGAAATATCTGGCGGGAGAAAGATTTTATTCAGACGAGGAGGTGATTGCAGAAACGAATGGCTATTTTTCAGACTTGGACAAATCCTATTATTCAGAAGGGATCAACAAACTAGAGCAGCGTTGGACGAAGTGTATAAGCCTAAAACGAGACTATGTTGAAAAATAAAAAAGGTTTACCCCAAACAATTAAGTAGTTTTTATTTTTGCACGGACTTTTCAAACGACCCTCGTACTTACTATAAGCAAAAGCAGAACAATAGTTTATGTTTGGGTGTTTTTAGTCATTAAAATACGAATGAATATTAACTATATAATATAAGCTATTATTACTTTGCTTATTGACACTGCAATCATTGCAATAAGTTGAAAGAAACTTGGACTGTGATTTGCTTGGTTTTATCCGTATTTTAAATTCTTCTTGAAGGGAGTAAAAGTTGTAAACATTTGTTTTATTGAAACTACCACCCTGAGCAAAACTAGAAACTTTTGGCTTTCTGGTGGAAATAAAATGTCTCGACCCTTTTTCTATTTGGTCTGGTGCAGCAACCATACAGCTTGTCTACACGCTATCGGTAGTAGTAATACAAACGACTAACTTTTTTAACTTCATTTAATAGAAAATATTTCTTAATGTCGTATTTTTGGTAATAAACATATTCCACATGTACAAACATTTTGTGCAATTTTCCATGTCTAAATAAGGTAGCTGAAGAAATTCAAAAAACCTTAGATGCTTCCCTTGCTTTATAAATAGTTTGCAAAACTGTCACCATAATGAGTTCATCTCATGTATGGTCATCCTGGTGGTTTTTTCCTTCTTGGTCTTATACAAATTTTAGTTAACCTGTTCTTGCCCATTCTTTTAACTTGTTCTTTCTTGTTTTTGTTCATTCTACTACGTTTACTATATTACATCTTTCTTTTATGGAGTTGTTTGTTTGTCTGTTTGTCCCGAATAGTTACGTTTATTATTGAAATTAGTACTTTCATTTCTGTAAGTTTCATTTTTTATTTTGCTGTTTTTGTTTACACCCTGCTTTTAGTAGATATATTAATATGGGTCGTACTATAGCTCTGTATATTTTTACCTTTTCTGCCGATCTCATATTTATAGTGCTTTTGTATTTCTCCGATGAGAACACGGTGGCTTATCGTTTCGATACCTCTACTTAAAGTGCATTGACCTGTTTTATGACATATTCTTCTATTTTTATTTTACAATCTTTTGGGCTTCTTGGATGTTAGCATACATTTCGATGATGATATTTGCATATTGTACCGTTTAGCTATTGTGTTAAATTGGTGTGCCAATCTTTAGAGATCATCCTCATGTCTGCAGCAAGGACTACGTCATCTACTATGTTTATATTGCACTTGTCCATTTAACCACCACGTTTGGGTCTAACGTCCTCTATTATGCTGTCCATCGGCAAATTAAATAGGAAGGGACTAAGCGAATCCCCTTGTTTTACTCCCTCAGTAGTATATATGGCTTCTGTTAAGTTATTATTCTTGCCGTTGACTTAGTATCGTATATAGTATCTATAGTCTAATTATTATGTTTATCAACTGTCTTGGTGTGTCCTTATCTGTGAGTATGTTAAGCATGTCTTGTTTCTTAATGCGATCGAAGGCCTTTTCAAGTCTCTTAATTCTTCTGACAGAGCACTTTTATATTTTACCAAAGTATTTTTCTTATAAACCAGTGGATTCTTGTTGGTTTGGCTTTTTTTAGTTTTTCTTATTGCAAGTTGTTATTTAGCTGTTTCGTGTATATCTGATGTAGTAATTGTATTCCACATTTTGTCTATGGTCTTCTTTCCCATGTATGGATTCTGTGCAATCTTTGGCTACAATCTTGTTTGGTACATCTGGATAGTTGGGTCTTATAACTTCTCAATGTAAAAATTACTACCTATGCAAATAAAATCCAGTCCAGCCTTAAGCAGCTCGGTAGTTCTTTAACGGTTACTACTATGCCTATTTATATTTAGCTGCGATACCGCAACCCGTGGAAATGTTTGCCATTTATCACCGTTGAGCTTGTAATACTCTATATTGCACAGGACACTTGTAAGCAATTGGCTGAAATCCGTTCAAATCGGAAATGTATATGGAAAAAGTTAATCAAACGATTTGGTGGTGTTCCTATCTTTTCACATTACCTCTTCAAACTTGATTTCTCATGACTATACCCTTGTGGAAAGTTAGTGAGAAAATCTTCTTGGAAAAATTAAAACAATTAACTTTTGACTCCCCTTACTTGTTCCAGGTGTTCAGGTTAAAAATTTTCACAAAACGTATGTCTGATGAAGACCAATAAGCGACGAAAGTTTTTACCAATTCACCCTTAAAGTAATAGATGCAAATTAAGAAAACTCATTTACTTTTTCGTCTTTTTTAAGTTTTCTGATCTAAAATAATTCGGAAATCAAAACTGCCGAGAGGATGAACTTTTGAAAGCATTTGCTTTATCATGGTAATCTGAATATCAATATCAAGCACAAATAGAACCATATAATTACCCAAAATAAACTGCTTTTATCGTTTCTGTATTACTCAATCTAGAGATATTAGCGTGGGTATTCATTTTTGTTAATAAATAACAAAAGTCAACTGGGCTAATGAAACGATTTTTCACGATGTGCATAATTATACTGTGATTTTGTATTTAGCTAATCAATAAATTACATAAAAAGGATTTCAGAAAACGCAATGATTTTGTGGTGTACGACTCATACAGATGTCTACCCTTATAATATTGAGTTTTTTAGCAACTAAACTAAGTTCTTGGTCTTCTAATTTTCAGTTTTCACGGTAATTATATTGTTTTGTTGTGCATAACTTCGGACGAGTTATTAATCAAAAATAACTTTTTGTTCGAGTGGAAGTGCTAATCGTGGGAACTACAGTAATATTTTATTTTGCTGTATCAACTCCCATTAATTCTAATTACTAATTATTAGAGCATCCGCTTTCCATCGTTTGTTTATTCGCGTTTTTACTATGCAAGTACGCAAAAGCGAACGGAGATGGTTATTTTTAAATATTAGAGTACAAAACGTAAACCTTATTTAAAACAAAATGTAGCAAATATAGCATGTATAGTATACGAGCTATATTACTTAACTTGTGAACTAAACTCTTTTAATTTTGTTTCAGTGTATCGAAGGATGCAAGCTGTGGAAACAAGCTTTGGAATCTTCATGTCAAAAAGTCTGCGTAAGTATTGACATTTACATTTCACATCCATATAAAAACAACTTATGTTTTAAAACAAATACCATTTGTTGTTTCAACAAAAGAGCATCCTCACTGCGCGGTCAAGTTATTTGTAAAACCGAGACGGAATGTGGCTTGAAAATGTCATAATTTAAAGATAGCATTTTTAAAAAACGAAAGAACTGCGAAATAAAAAAAACTTTCCATCTAAACTAATTATAAAAGCATTAGTTAGAATATTTTATTGTTATGTAATTGTGTATCCGAAAGCAATAACGTAGAATATGTTAAATTACTATTGCCTTGATTTTAATGTAAATTTGGATGTTAAATTAACGTTGATGAGATTGTAGAGCGTCAGTAACAAATTTTTCTTCGTGATAATATTATCATTATTAATGTCATAATGACAATAAATAATGATTCTTCTTCAAGTTTACGAATAATGCATAATAAAGTAGGTAAGTATACAGAGGAACACAGGAAAAAACTCAATTAAGTTGGGTGCTGGAAGTTGAAAGTCATGTCGAATTTCAATTCGTATTTACTTATTTGTCGCAATAATGACAATAGAACTGTTCAAGAATGCATTTAGAATATCTTCTAAACAACCTTCAAGTTGGAAAAGCCCACACTCCGTTTTCTTAAGGGGTTGTACCAAGTTCAAATTTTAATTGAGGTTCAACTACATGCAGGAAAACAATTGTTATAATAATAATTTCCATTGAACTTAATTCAATTGCATGGAATCCATTATTGTAACAATTTTTTCCATGCAGTTAAACCTCTATTCCAAACCAGTTCAATTTGGGCACTTTTAATTAGTTTTAGGTATGTTCGGCTGAATGACAAAATACCTAGCATGTCTACAGCAGCCTCTGTTTCTTCTTCCAAATTTTTCTCGCATCTACCTATTTATCAGAGATGTTATATATAGTCACATCTTAAAGGGTGTCGGTTAAATACATATTATTTCCTTAACTTCCGGTTTAGCAAACGCTCATTTTCTCATTGCCAGGAATACCGCTGCGGCCTGAAACCAAGGCCAGATTTACTTTATTTCTCTCTGTAAACTTTTCGGGATCATGGCAGAAATAGAAAAATTGTTAACGATTAATAAAAAAAGATGCAGAAAGACACAGAACATACTGAAAGAAACTCTTTTGGTCCTAATTACTACTTTGGTTTTAATTTATTTACTACCTATAAGGGTTCATTTGTTTATATATTATAGGTATGTGATACAAAACTGCAGTTGTGCCGCTCCGTTAAATCATTGTTTTAAAAAATACTACTAATTAAAGAACAGCCAATACTCAGATCTTGGAATAAACGTTTTTCCGTACAATATTAAATGGGTAAGAATTGGCGCAGATTACAACGGACATTAGTTGATGTGACAATTACTTTAAAAGAAAGTTAAAATTCAATTAAATACTCATAGAAAAACATCCACAATAAAAAACTGTACTGATTTTTTAAAATAATTTTTATTGTAAATGGCGTACAGAGAAAATGTGACTCTTTGTTTTTACAGTAATGCGTTTGTTAACAGACTAGAATTTATGAATCTTTCTCTTTATCAAGAGAGTTCTTTGTTTTCAAATTTATCTGATGAAAATAACAGATCGATGAGACAGTCCAAAATGTTCAATGGTCTGAAGAGAAGGTTTCAATAATCAAAACAGTCGTCGGGATTTCTTCGGTTTGGCAATAGCTAAATCAATTGTTTCTATTGCACGTGATATAACATTTATAATTTTTTTTTCTTATGAAAAGATTGTCATTAATCAGTATGGAACCTATCGATTTTTGGGTTGTAGGACAAACATGCAAACTTTGGAGATGGTTGTTCTCCTATGATGTGTGGAATCTCTACTGGAAAATTTGATTAACGATTAGCTTTTAGGTAGTTTCACTTATTTTAAGATACCTAATACGTACTTGACTTTTATTAAAACTGTTTCACCTGATTCCATGTCACATATTTAATAACAGGTCTCCATGTAGAATATATCTTTCTTGTTCGTCTTTTAGCAGTAAATTCAATGAATACTTAAGATTGGAAAAAATAAATATATGGCCAAAGAAGTATATCGATTGAAGTTTATGTTTACAAATATAATTTCTTATCAATCTTCTATTGTTTATGTTCTGTGTTCTCCAACGTAAAACTTTTACTTTGTAAAGTATGTAGCTTGTATACTTTAAAGAAGAATAAAGACCTCGTGATTGTAATATTAATACAATAACTGCATGTGTGTATAAACTCATATTTCATTCTTTTAAACTGTCCTAAATTTGTTTGCCAACCACGAGTTTGAGTTTATAATAGTATGGCCTACGCAGATTTAAATTAAATATACTTACTTATTGTTAGTGAGGCAACAGTATTTACAAGACAGTAATTGCTTTAAGTTATCATAAAATGTAGTATGTTAAACTGACCGTACAATAATATGATCGATTAACTTAACTTTCTAAGCTATTTTATTACTGTACCTAAGCAGAATTAATACTAATAAACTGCAGATTGATAATAAATTGATGTCAATAATTGCTTACACTTGTCATTTGGTACGGTTATACAAGGTGGTTTCCAAAATTCTACTTGATAACTATCCCCACTCCTGTTATACTTTGCTTACACAACATGAGCATAGTAATGCATAAAATTCATAGTTTCTTTTTATTTATGAAGATGCGCATTCGTTTTGTTCATTACATTTGTTTCGAAGCGATGACGTCATCGTCAATTTTCTTTGAAGACCTCTAGTTTTTTCGCGGCTTTAATAGACTGTGTTATCTATGGTATAAACATTCTTTCTACTGGGAATATCTCTAAAAGTGATCCCAGTGCCGTTCAACCAAGACAAGCTTTTAGTAAAACAGTAGGTATAAACTGCAAAGAAAAGAAGAACGTTACAGGATGTCAAAATTAAATAATACTGCATATTGGTGATAACTCCTGTTCATCGCTTGTGAATAACGAAGCTATAGGCCGGTAAATTAGATGTGAGAATTTGAAGAACTGGGTTTTATGAAATAAGGGAACGATTCATTCTCTCGGAATTGCAATAGCTTTGTCATTATATACAGGGTGTCCTAGAAAAGTGTAACGCCCATGTTTCCTCTTCTTGCTTTACTTGTGCACTAGCTTGAACTGCAACAGCTATTATTTTTGTACACTGGCTAGTCCTTAACTAGAACTAACCAGCATACGAAAATAATAGCTGCACTTTGAATGAGTGCGCCAGTAGATCAAAACGAGGAAACCTACTAGGTATTGCGCGTTTTTTTAAACACCGTGTATGCATCTACCACTAAGTACTTACACCTTCCCTATTTGAATTTTTTCTATCTATCTTCGTCACGTATTTTGCGAATAAGCAGATTACGATACATACAACTATAACATATATTTTATATTTACAGAATGGTACATCGGAACCGCTTTCTCCTAAAGAACTATATTGTGTCCTGGGCTGCAATGATGCCGTAACTAGATATTTTAGCCAACTACGTGCAAAATTAGGCACACCTGTTGCACCAGCTTTGGTAGCCGATTCTTTAACAGCAACCTCCTTACGTTTGGAATGGAAGTTTCCTGAAGCTAGACATGCCGGATTAACCTATTTCGTGCAGTGGAGGTATGAAGAACTTGCGGCATCCTGGCAGTACTGCAGAAATCAAACATGGGGGCCGCACGACACTGTTATTGTAACTAATTTACAGCCGTATACTAAATATAGGGTATGATCTTGAAATATAATTTTGTCGAGAAAGGACTATAATATATGTATATTGTTTAAAGCATTATAATAAATTATACTAATATATTTAATTTTAAATTACATCATCTTTGGCTTGGGTGCAAATTGTTTGGAAATATGGTTACAACCTCATTTTTGATTTGTTAAATTAGTAGTAAGAGAAAGCATACATTATGTTATATTGTTGTTTCAGTAACCTAAAGCTGTCTAAATAGAACATTTCTTTAACAAGATTTCTTGAGAGGAATAACTAACGTTAGTCTTGATCAATTAAAATGTAGATATCTTTGATAGGAATCAAATTTAAATTTATTTGATCCAGTTATTTAAAAAAAGTTTTGACAATTCGATTTCAGTCACATTGCTTCAAGATAAAGCTGTTAACATAATGCCTAAACAATATATAATATTTTATTGTTTTGACAGAACAATTTAAAACAAAAGCGATGATTAACTTTTGCAGTTTCGAGTGGCCCTTTTGCTATCTCCACATAGCGAACCAATTGTGTCTGCTCCTAGTGTAGTGATCAGTACTCTACCAGCCGGAGTACCTGCATCTCCACCCATTATTGTACGCGCGGTAGCAGTCGATTGCACGCATATCAGCGTGAGCTGGGAACCTGGCCCTTTCCCACATGGCCCTCTCCTCTCCTATGTGCTCAATATAACCGACAACCATGGATATTCGGCACTTAAGGTGTGCCAGTTATAATTACAGAATTACTTAATTAGAACTGCTAAATGCCATTCTTTTCTTTTCAAGTAATATGTTAATAGTTTTCGAAAAATTACTTTCTCTTTTCCTTTTCTTTTGCACTTTGTCAAAATTTAAAAATTAGCATGATAGATATTTAGGCCAAAATTTTATAGTTCTTGCAAACAAATTGTAATTAGCTTTTCGCTCTTTTATATTTGCCAATGAATGAATTTAAATTCT
Organism: Ignelater luminosus; assembly: GCA_011009095.1. Lineage (NCBI taxonomy): Eukaryota > Metazoa > Arthropoda > Insecta > Coleoptera > Elateridae > Ignelater > Ignelater luminosus. Next base: position 200,519 of record VTPC01091068.1, on the reverse strand, counting down.
TAAATTTTTTACAGGTCTTGCATTCAACGAGATAGTAGTAGAAAATTCTTACAACTGCACAATTCCTGTAAATATTTTGCACATTGCGCTTCTATATTTTATGTAGTTTTTGATTATGTAGGGTGTTTCAACGAGTTGCGGAATGATGATGGCGTCGTTATTTGCAGAGATATCAAAAATTGTTACGAAAAAGAAGATTATAAAACGATTACCTCTATGTTCTAAAATAATTTTCAATTATGCATATACAAAGTGCTCCACATAAAAGCTTGAATACTAACCTTTTATTTCTTTAAGTGAATTTTTCTCTGTAACTGCTACGGTTGTATAAGAGGAGCCTAAAACTAGCAATACTAGGTGATTTTTTAAACTTAGGCTTTCTCCATCATTTTAGTTTTCTTGCTTTTTTAACCAGGAGTAAAAAAATACCAAAATATTATAAGGTGCTCTATTTAAAGAGAAACATTAGTTTGTATGTCACGCTTTTATGGAACACCCTGTATGGTTGCAATTTTAAAACATAGAATTAATCGTCTTATATACGACTTTTCTTTGTAACATTTCTTGATGTTTCTACAAATAACGACGCTATCCTCCATCTGTGGATCATTGGAACACCCTAAGATAGTTTTGTTGTTCTAACTTGTTGATGGTTATTTCCTTATTGTCACTATTTGAATGTTGTAACTGCCTTTGTTTTTAATAACACGCATGATTATTTTACTAAAATCCCATTTCCTTACTATCGCTTTTTGCTCAGAAAGTTAGTAGTTAGAACAAAGAATGAGTGTGTTAAAGATCACTTCTGCTTTTACATTCAATAGGACTTCTTTCGAAAAGGTTACTGTTGTTTACTTAATTAAATCCTGCTCTGTATAGACATTTGTGTATTACCTATAAAAGTAAAAATGTGAAGTTATACTATTTTAACATAAAGCAGAGAAGTAGTTTTTAACAAATTTTACACATAAAGTTTTACATAAGTATATACAACAGTAGAAATACCAATACATAAAGTAGGAAGATCAGACATAACATCAAATGAAGATTGCGTTAGTTTGTTGGATAATGTGATAGTTAATTTGGTACAAAATGAATATAATATGAATGTGCCAGTAAGTTGCAATCAGGCCCATAAGTAAAGGAGAAACCAGGAGTGGCCAAACCAGCCTTAAAAGTTTGTGATCCACTCCTGCTTTAAACTTCTCTTATAAGACTTTTCGATTTGGAAAGTTTTTAGAAAAGCTTTATGTATTGGTATATATAATCTTGTTTCCTTTTTAATTAATTAAACTGATAATTGCAATTATCTGTATGGTTTTATATTATGACTTGATTTTAGCAGTAACTATATGATCATTGGAGTAATTTATTTTAATTAATATTCAAGTAGATATACACTTTTTTGCAATATTTATTTATTTTAAATTATTGATGCTGAAATAAGTTGTTAGTGTGTTCATGCAATTATACTAATTAATATTACCACAATAGCTATTCTCATGGCAAGGTCGGGAAATATAGGTATTTCCTGCATGAATGTGATGTATTACAGAAGCATGAGCTAGTTCTGTAAATCACATGAATGTTGCAAATTCCTTCCCAACTGTGTTATGAACCAAGTTTTTCCTACAAGCATCTTATTTACAAAAATAAAATATCAAAAAAGTTCTGGTAAATCTATTAATGACAACTGTAAATTATGGCATAGGTATACGAATTTTATTCATAACATGCAAGCTTGCACAAAATAGTATTTCCTGTGCAGAAGCAGAAAGAAATATTTACATAGTTGCTTTAATTTTCTTCTTTTTTTATAAGTAAATAGCTAAAATCAATTCTGAATATTGTTTGTTTATACAGTGTGTCCTACTTTCCATTTACACATTTCTGTATCTTTTTTGTTTACTATCAGACTGAGTTCAATAAAATGAAATATTTTCATTCTATTAAAGCAATTTTATCTTACACCAACCAACATACTGTAGTACTATGATTAGAAATAAATGGAAAGAAGATAGTAGACATTCTTTTATCAACAAGTTATTTAAAAAATCAGAAAAATTGGAATGGTGAGGAAACCCTACATCTAAATTTTTATTGAAAGATTTTAAGTTTTAATTACAAGTGTGATTCTCAAAGTACAGCCAATTTACATAAATCTGTATTTTACTTATTTATTAAAATATTGCTTACTTTTTTATTCAAATATTTCCTTTTGAGGCTTGTATAACTGAATCTAGAAATAAAGAAATACAAAATAAGATGCAGGGGTGTGTAAATGAAATGTGAGACACACTGAATACGTAAAGACGTCATATAAGGTCATTTAAATATTATGATAGAATAATTATGTTGTTTTTTTTTAATTAAATGTATTTGTTATAATTAGGATATTCCCAGTGAAAATAATTTCTACATGTATCGAGATCTGATACCTGCCCGCAACTATACAGTATCTATTAGTATGACAAATGGAGTTGGTACTGGACCAGCAGCTCAAGTATTGGTTTCTACACCTGCTGAACCTTTAGGTGTGTATATTTTTATAAACAGCAAAAAGTATCACTTGCTAATCTTTTTGCTTTACTTTTCAATTAGTGTCCGAAAACTAATAAGTAAATATTACATTTACATAAGCAATAACAATTAGTACACAAAAATATAATAACAATATAGTTTCTTTGCATATAATATAAATTATTATTTACTTATTAATTATTATATATTCACGGTAACTGTTTGATTGACAAGATTGTCAGACTTTTTTATAGTATAGTTAAAGCAAAAACCTTAGAAAGTGCAAGTACTTACATATATTTGAATACCAATTTTATCTAGGATCAGCACTAAAATCATTTTATTACAGTAAAGGAAATTCAGCAACCAGTTCTAGTATTAAGTTCACGTCATGTCGTCATTGAACAAGGGACTGATATGTTAGAAGTACCTGTTATATTGTATCAAACAGAAAAAGAAATCAAAGGTAAGAAGTAACTTAAATTATATAATATTATGGCAAATATAATAAAAGCTTATAAATCAATTTTAAAATAGAGTTTTCTATTCAATTGGAGTGTGCAGTGGAATAAATGTGTACTAGGGCTGAATTGAATCTTTGCAGTTCCAATTGATTTTGTGGACTGAGGTGCAGTAAAACTACTATTACAGCCCTTAGAACATAATATTAGTTATATTTATGTAAATTCAACACTGATACTGATACTGACAAACAAGTACCTATGTGAATACTCTAATACTTTGTGTTCTACAAAAGAACATATGCCAAATTTATATACCTGTCTGCTTCTTACTAAGCATCCTATATATTGGTACTTTACATATAATCATAATAATAACAGTATGATAGTCTTAACATAATATTTGCAACTATTATTCTTCTCTTTTTTTGTGAAATTCAAATTCTGTTCTAGCAACTAATCTTACTGTACAACTGGATAATAATGTTATTCAAAAGAGAGCCAAGCATCAAACTCCGTGTTTTTACTTATTAGCGCCAAGCAATTTCTGGCGTTGCATATTAGTTATTTTGTATTTTATTCTTTAATAAATTTTTTCTGCAACTGTCACTATAGTGACAACTTCCCTGACTCAAGAACATCAAGCATCACTTTACCTGCCCACGCAGAAAAATATTTCCCTGACTATAATTTTATCAAGGACAAAATAACAAAGCTGAGGCAACATATTTTCATCAAATTTTTTTAATATGCAGTTGTAGAAGAAATTCTGTATGTACCACGTCAGGGAAGTGTCTTCACAGGACTCAGAGGCTTCCTGCAATTAAATTGGCCTGGTCGTTGTATAAAGTATCACTTCATCGATTTGTTATGTAAATAACTATTGTTTATCTTCATATAAACCCAAGTCTATACTTTAACAACCAAGCACCAAAATTGTTTAAAAACTACACTTAATTAATAATAAGACATCATTTACTCGATCTTTCTTGATTCCCTTTCAAATAACTCGATCCAACTATTCCTGATGTTTATAAACGATTTCAGGAAGCAGATTATTATTAAATTATAAATACTATTTATCTAATTAGTAATTACATACTGCATTCTGTCAGTTCTTTCTTTCTTTTAACTATGCAATCCTTAAAGCATAGCATACGATGAACAAGATTCTAAAAATATTCTTTAATCCTCTGGTATGCAGTCAGGTTTAAAGTGTCATTACATTATACAACTTAAGAATTATGCCCTACCTACTTACTATCTTTTTAAAGTGTTTTGGATTTGACAATTATACAGTTTATTTACAATAAATTTATTTGTAAATACTTAAATTAGGTACTGTTTCATCTAATTCAGAATTTGTCTTTTAAATCAACAAAATTCGACAATTTGGAGTTTCCATTGTCCATTTCCATGGGCCAGTATTACTTTAATTTTTAAAAATGTCTAAATGAAAAGGTTTTGTTCCTTTCTTTTATTTAAAATCATGCGACTTAGTCATACTCTTAATTAAAAGAAAAATTAGTAGGTTACAGATGATATGTACATAAAAGTAATTCTTTTTCTATATTTTGAATAGATTTCATGGTTTATGGAATTGACAATGAGTAAGTATTATAAATGTTATGTAAGAATACTTTGCTTATAATGTATAATGTATTTCATAAGTATTATAGTATTGGTTATATCCTTTATTTATTTACAATGAAAATATAATTAAGCTAACAGAATGGAACGTAATTTCAAGTATAAAATGCAGAAAATAATATTTCATATAATTTGGGAGTCATTATTTAATCATTTATTAATTGAAAGACTAAATTATAGTCTTTTTATGTATCGCAATTCAATTTAAATATGATAAGAGAAAGAGTATCAGAAACAAGTCACAATATGAATGAAGATCATATATCTTTTGACATCACACCAATTACAATTATTGCATTTGTGATCATGTAAATTAAGTTAAATATTTATACTGTTTTTATTTTTAATGTTTACAGTAATTGCTTGCTGAAGCATCTTTTTAACAATGGCATTAATGATCTAGTTAATAAAGGGTGGTTGTAATTTCATTGACCAATTCTATTATTTTGTCCTAATAAATAAACGTCTATTTGAGAAACTTTGAAACTACTTATGCTTATTCAAAAATAAACTGTCATTACAGTAAAATTTGTTTGATCAAATGAATATTTCTTGAAATATGAGCTTTCAAAGTGAAGGGTCAGGACTTTTTACTCAAATAATAGTAGTGCTATATGCAGGATTTTCTGGTTTAGTAATTTTGAATATACAATTAAACTTGTGGCACGTAATTTAAATCTCAATATTTCTTCTTCTACAAAATTAAGGTCAGATCTACCTTTTAACGGTATATAGGATTAGGTTGCATCTCTTTAAAAATATAGTAAGAAAATTATCCATGCTATATACAATTGAGACAATTGATTGAATAACAAATAGCATAAAACTTATTATAATAAATATGAAAATCAGTCTAAATGAGACAAATGTATAATTGTTTATTTGTAGTTTTGCATTAGATTTATTTGAAAGATTCGATGTTCCAGTTTTATCTATTTGTTTGTTTTTTTTTCTCATTAGCTGTTTTGTTTTGCTTATAATTTCTGAACATATAATTATATGCTAACATTGAGCTTTTATATCAAGTATCCATATTAATATACATCCAACACTTTGTTAGAAGAAAGCAGACAATTAAAGAATTATTTTTACTTTTAGGAATAGCCATTCATATCAGCCAACGCCTACTGTTTGTATCAGATTCATCAGCAAGTGTACATCGTATATCTTTCACAAATTTTACCAATGATTCAAAAACTTCCACAATACTTGCACCATCTCATATTAATTTTATGCCACTAGAGTTATCAATTGATTGGTTAAATAATCAGCTATATATATTGGGAGAAGTAACCCATCCATGGCAAGTATGGCAAATTACACGTTGTGATTTAGATGGTCGAGGACTACAAGTGGCTTTAGCTGGACTTAGAACAAAACCACATCATATTGAAGTGGATCCATATAATGGGTATTTCTCAAACAATAATGTTTTTTATAATAATAATATTTTTTTATTTGTCGCAGTTTTTTGTTCTGGGTTGTACATGGCAACACTGGAGGTGGTCTTTACCGTTTAGATTTATCTGACATAAGTAATGGAATAAAGCATAATGTTCAACCTGAGCTTATATTAGCTGCACCAAATTTAGGAGCATTTACAGTAGATCACACCAATTTTCGTTTATTGTGTTCAAACCAAAGTCAGAATACTATAAACTCTGTATCATTGGATGGGTAAGTTCTGAATTAAATCACCTAATGTATTAAAATCTCAATTTCCTTTTAATCTTAGAAAAGAAGTAGTAAATATTAGACCAAGAATTATTGCTAGAAAGATGCAGAAGGTGCTCTCTTTAGCTACTGCAAATAAGACGTTTTATTGGACAGATGGAAATGATGTTTTCTATGAAGAATATAATCCTAGAAAAGAAAGCTATTATCACAACACTTATCCTGACTTAACAGACCGTCCCTATTTGAAAGTTATAGTAAACCTTCCAAGTTCTCAACCCACACCTGTACCTATCAATCCACCCACGTCCTTGCAAGCAATATTTGGACCAAAAGTAGTAAAGATATCTTGGAAAGCTCCTCATTTACTGGGCGAACAAGGTATGATTAAAATCTTAATCAGTGTATTTTGTAATGACACAACATCATGCCATTGCAGGAAAAGGCGCTTGGCAGAATTGGTCTTATGAAATATCCATTAAAGATGTTAATGGCAACCACATCAGAACACATAAAAACATAAATATAACTTCATGTACCATACAAAATTTGGAAGAAGATAAAGAATATATTATTAAAGTTGCAGCATATACAAATTTAGGTAAAGGACCTTGGTCCTCAGAATTTCATGGAAAAACACTTAAATTTTCAAAAAGTGGAAAGTACCCAACAGTATTATGGTCAGCTGCAAATGGTTTATTAAAATCTGATGCAACAGGTGATAATGTTCAAACATTAATTCACAAGCACGTCATTAAAGATTATCTAATAACTGATGTTGCTTGGTACAGTGATCGAATATATTTTGTTAACAATAAATCACAAATATATTGGTATAATCTTAACAATAATGAATTACGCCAAATTGTAAATAATGATTTTGTTGGAAGTATTGCTATAGATTGGATTGGCAAAAAATTATATTGGACTAACCCAAAGCAACACTTGGTAATTTATTACAATAATGACCTATGTAAAGATTCTGATAAAAATTTCTTTTAGATTTTAAGAGGCAATTTCAATGGAACTCAGCAAGAACCGTTACCGATTCTGACAGTGGCTAAAGAACTGAATATTGACGCTATACAAGCACATTTATATTGGTCAACAGGTCATGCAGTTGAATGTGCTCGACTTAATGGAGCTGACAAACTAGTTTATCATTCAGGAAAAGTCTTTTCAGGAAAGCAAGGTAAGAGATGAAGACAATAAGCTATAATTAATATCGCATTTGTATTTAACTGTGCTAAATATTAATTTTTTCTTTTATTGGGATTTCAAATATTGAAATAATAAATACTTGCTGATGATAATATCCACTTATACTTACTGATTTATTGCAGTTATGGGTTTAACCCTTGATATGAACCATAATATGGTATATTGGATAATCAGAAGTTCAGAAGGATCTACTTTATTTAAAGCACCTATGGCAGCTACTCTACCACCTGACACTAACCCCAAAGCAGAATCAGTATCAAATTTACAAATACCAGATATGCAGGGAAGACTTTGTTATTTCAATGATAGATTACTTTGGCTTAAAGATGATAAGAATGCAGTAATGAGTGATTTAAGGGGTAAAAATATTGCTATCGTTAATGGGAAGGAACTTTCTGACCTTACCACTGTCTATGTTATGGATCCAACCCTTTATTTATGGCCAAGTAATTATAATTTATTTTCAAATTTAATCAGTACTTGAAAAAAGTGTCTTATGTTTGTAGATACAACAAATAAATTGGTTAATAGTATATCAGTAATACCAGAACCTATAGAGAAAAATACAATCAAAGCAATTGGATCATGGAATTCCTTCAACATAGTTTGGGAACCATGTCACAACGTTAACTATGGAACTGTATTTTATGAAATTAAAGTAGATACTATGTTGCAGAATGGTTCGACAGTAGGTATTATTTGTCATCTTTGTGAATGATAAATGTATATTAAAGATATTTTTGTAAATATTTGTACATCTCTTGCAGAAAATCACAACTACGCCTTATATAAAATATTGGCAAACTGTAACACCATTTAGCAAGTTGCATGTAACAATAAGGGCATATACATACTGGGGATCATCTCCATTAGTGCGTGCTAAAATACTTTCACCACCTTCTACGCCATCTGCTCCTGATAATTTGCGATCATATGTTTCACATCATACATATCACAATAATACCCAAAAAGTTCGTATTATATTTAGATGGGATGCACCATTAAATTCTAATGGAGTTATTCAAGGTTATAAAATTAAATGTTGGTATACAAGAAATCAAACCGATATTGAAGTATGTAAAAATGCAACTGGAAAAGCTAATGAAAGAGAATATCAGATTGATAATTTGTTGAAACATGAAATTTATTATTTCCAAGTAAGTAATAATTAAACATTGTAGACTGAAATAATTAGGTACCAAACTAAAAAAGAAAATTAAGCAATATAGGTACCGATAACTTACATACTTCATATGTTTCTGACTGTTTAAATATTATGTAGTTGGAAACTGATTAAAATCGTTTTGTCACTTATAAATGAAACTTATATTTTAGGTGAAAGCCTTCACAGAAATAGGAGATGGAGAAGTTTCACAAATAATGTCAGTAAACACAAGCAATGAGCTTCCTTTGCCAATGTTATTAGTGGCTTCGGATGATTCCATATTTATACAAGATATTGACATCAACAAAAACTATCCACTTCTTCATGGAATAAGCACACCCATAGAAATGGCATACATCTTAAAAGAAAACAAATTATTCTGGGTTAATGATATGAAAGAACTACTTGTATTTGACTTGATTAATCTTAATAGAAGCAAGATAGCAGAACTGCATGGAGATGCTATCAGCTTAACGGTAGATTGGGTAGAAAGAAGTTTATATTACATCCAGAACAGCAAACAAGAGTCTTCTGTCTACAAATTGAACTTAAATGAAGCTGATAAAGGCATTCTAAAGCATTCACACATATTTAGTATGCCTTTTAGCATATCTAAAATTGAAGTGTCTCCATTTACTAGGTAATAATTTTGTAAATATTTAACAAACAACCGATAAGCTTTTCTTAACTCATATGTTCCACGTTTTGTGACAAAGATTATTTTCAATTGATAGCAGCATTAAGAGCAAACTTCAAACATTCACTTTAAGCTGAATTTGTCACTGTTTTATCATAAATAAACTAAGATTATTTTTTTATAGGAAATTATATTGGATACGAAAAGATTATGACCAATATCATCTAATGCAATGTGATACAGATGGGACTAACATTCAACAATTTTTTTCAAGACAATCTTATAATCAGAATGATACTAATTTTGATTTTTCACTATGCAATTGTCCAACAGATCCTTTTATAGAAAAACCTTTTGCTGTTGACCATTCAAATTTACAAACAAATCCTTTGCTTATTTTTGTGGACTCGGATTCACAAAATATAATGTCTGCTGATAAATTTGGATGTAACTGCAATACTATTGCAAATAGTAACTTAGTGGAAGATAGCTTTCCATTACGAACTTTAAAATCAGATTTCGGAATGTTATACTGGACTAATTCCAGTCAAGGACTGGTGTATTCACTCAGAAAGAATGAAAATGGTATAGCCAAATGGGAACAGATAAATGCAAATAATATGTTAATATTTGGATCTCATATGCAGCCATATCCACCACATAGATGTTTAATTCCAAAGTCCACTGAAACTCTTGAAATATCATTATTCCAAAAAACTTCAACCACCTTAACTATAATATTACCAGATATTCAAATAGATAATGAATGTCAAAGCATATCAGTACCAACTGCTGAATACAGAATTTCTTACACGCCATATAACAATGCTGATTTTATACAATGTGATGAAAGTTGCACTCAAATTACAACTTTTGAAAAACGTATCACTGTAGAAAATTTGCAACCTTTCACAAAATATATATTCTTTCTGACAGTAAGTAATTACTATTCACGTCTGATGCAAGAGAATTTTACAAATGGGCCAATAGCAGTATTTCAGACTTCTGCAGGTGGTAAGTAAATTTCAAGACTTTTCCAATTTTATTATGTAAATAATATATTCTCATGGGTTTATAGCACCATCAAAACCAGAAAATATAGCAGCAATAGTATTAAATCCAACACTAGCAGAAGTTAGTTGGTCTCCACCAAAGCAAATCAATGGAGAATCTGTATGGTATGGAATAAATTGGCAAACTGAAGGCGATATTAACAAGATTAAACAAAAAGGGGAACAAATAGTTCTTTCTCCAGAAATAAAAGATACAGAAAATAACTTTTATTCTAAACTGCAGAAGTTAGCACCAAATGAAACATATTCGGTCTGGATTAGGGCATACAGTCAAACTAATGAACCTGCCAATGATAGTGATACACTTAATATTGCATATAGTGATAGTGAGAGTGTTAAAATAGCAACATTTCCAGAACCAGACAATATTACATTAAGAAACTGTACATCTAATGAATTACATGTACATTTGAAGAAATACACTTTTGCCAAGCAACGTATACAGTACGCGTATTTAGTATCTGATGATTGGTTTGATGTAATAACTAATTATACAAGCTTAATAAATGACACAATAGATATTAGAATTCCGCATTTAAAACCAAAAACAAAATATAAATTCAGAATGATTCTGTCCTATCCAGATTATTCTGAACCTTACGTATGGCCTTTTGATTCACGATTTATATTTGAAACTTTAGGTAAGTATACATACTTTAAAAACAATTTTTTATAATGATATTTAATATTATTATTTGTGGTGAATACAGGTGACAGGCCATCTCCACCAGGAATGCCTAAAGTGCAAAATCTAAAAGGTGACGTGTATCAGGTGTGGTGGGAAGCTTCAAAAGAAAATGGTGCATCGATAGAGTTATATTTGTTGGAAGGTTTAAAATTAATAACATATAGAAATAAACGAAGTACAAACAGACCTCCATGGTTTGATAATGCACCTTCAATTGAAGAACAAGAAGAAATTTGGATTCCTTTGTATAATGGAACAGGTAAGAATGTAATCAACTACCTGGTAATAACAAAACAATAGTTAATCAATTTTATATTTTTCAGATACTTTCTGGATCATAAAGGGATTAGATGAACAGTATAAATATGCTTTTCGTGTGTCTGCTATGAATGCCTATGGATGGAGTGATACGAGTGAGGAGAGCTCAGAATTTGATTTGAATATTGCAGCTCAATTAGCAGAAAAACAAGACCCGATGAGTTTAATATTTATCGCCCTCATTCCTGCAATAATATGCATTTGTATTGTAATATGCTTTTGTTGCTGTAAGTTTAGTATTTTAATATTAATGTCTGTAGAATAATAGATGCACACATACTATATCGTTTTAGGCAAATGGTACTGCACTAAAAATAAAACAAAACAAACAATTGTTATTCCTAGAGGACCTGATGTCGAGTTAGCTACATTACGAGAATTGCCAAGAAGGTGGATTCACAACACAAATATTCTATACACAACAAATCAACTCACATCAGATGAAATTACAATGCTTCCTCATATACGCAGGTGAGGCAATGTATATTATTATTATTATATAAGTCGGTTATTTTTGAGATTAAAAAGGAATTTATAAGGAGCAGTCAAGATAATTTGTAATTGCAGTAACTTCTGAAAACAAGAAGTTGTATCTGAGCTAGATGCATACATAAATCTATAAAAAGGTACCTTAAGTCAGCAAAGTAAATTTCTCTGTAGAACAAAGCAATGGGATCACAGTCAAATTGTTGGTTTTTAGGTTTCAATCCCTGATGTTTCTAGTAACTTTTGGTAACATTTTAAGCTATAAACCAACTCTACAGTTTATCGCTTTTCTATTCTATGTATGATTATTCCAAAGTGTCATGTTATAATTAAATGGCATGCAAAACTTTAAAGCTATTTTTCTAGAAACTATGATTTTACGAACTAAATCTTAAATTCTTAACAAATCGAACTGTTTTTTTTTCTAAATATCATCCTCTAGATTTGTAAAATAAGATGCACTCAAAAAATGAAAATTGATTTTTCCAACTAAAGTTGCCTTTATAGATTGACAGATGCATCTAGCACAGACACGACTTCTTATCTCCACAAGCTACTGCAATCACAAATTATCTTGATCATCTATTACTTTTATAAGCATGTGTTTTTTTAACTAATAATTTCAAAATTCTTACAACTGATCTTTTGTATTCTTTCTATAGAGACCAAATCACTCTAATGAAATTTCTGGGTAGTGGCGCTTTTGGAGAAGTATTTGAAGGAAAAGCCAGAAATGTTAATGGAAGTGATGGTGAAATTAATGTTGCAATTAAAGTAAGATTATTTTCTTTTTATGTACTACAGTGCATACCCTCATTTGATCTTAGGCTTCTGTCAATATAAATTATTTTACGGAAATTTATATTATTTTAGACTTTGAGAAAAGGAGCTACTGATGTAGAAAAATGTGAATTTCTACAAGAAGCACAATTAATGAGTCATTTTAAACATAAGCATATATTGCAATTACTAGGTGTTTGTCTTGATAATGATCCTCAGTTCATTATAATGGAGTTGATGCAAGGAGGAGATTTACTAACATATTTACGTTCATCAAGAAATCCCATGGTAATTAACTAAAATTTAATTTATATAAAAGTTTAATAACATATATACATATTTTAGACTAGTACCCCCTCTTTAACACTCAAAGAATTAATTAAAATGTGTGTAGATGTAGCAAAAGGTTGTCGATATTTAGAAGAAATGCATTTTGTACATCGAGATTTAGCATGTAGAAACTGTTTAGTGTCTTCAACAGATGCTGAATTACGTATTGTAAAAATTGGTGATTTTGGATTGACAAGAGATATTTACAAAAATGATTACTATAGAAAAGAGGGTGAAGGGCTCTTGCCAGTTCGATGGATGGCACCTGAATCATTAGTTGATGGTGTATTTACATGCCAGTCAGATGTATGGGCTTTTGGTGTATTACTGTGGGAAATAATGACATTAGGACAACAGCCATATCCAGCTCGAAATAATTTAGAAGTCTTACATTATGTAAAAAGTGGAGGAAGACTTGGAAAACCAACAGATTGCCCTGAAAAATTGTAAGTAAAAAGTTATTAGAAAACTTTCATTTTCTAAATACTAATTTTAAATAAAAACTCTAGGATATTTGAATCAAGAAATAATATAAATAAATAAAAAATGTTTTAGACATGAATTAATGCTTAAATGTTGGAGTTATGAACCTGAGAGAAGGCCAACTTTCAAATTTTGTTTGAGTATGCTCACAGATCTTCATAATCAAGCAGTTAATGATGCTGTTGATAATAGCGATGCACAATACATTAGTACAGTACCAAATTGTAAGTTTCTTTTTGTCTAAATACCTCTAATCAATTTTTTGTATTACATTAAAAGTATATTTTGCAACTATTGTTCTGTTTGCATGCAACATTTTATGCTATAAAATAATGTTTGTTATCTTTATAATATATTAATATTCTTCCTTTAAAGTTTACATGGATGTCCCAGAAGATGCAAAACATTTGTGCATTTGCTTGAAATGCATCTATCATTTTTGTATAGTGGCTAGTTATCAACTAGAACTAGTCAGTGTGCAAAAGTATATCTGCAATTTCTGATACACCCTGTATAAAATCAGTTCCTCACATTAAAATCAATATTTTCCTTGATTACTTTATTTAACCAAATAAGACATGAATAAATAGTTAGCATTTATAATTTCAATTCCTCATTGAGGAAAATACAAAGATTCTTCCTTTGAAAGTCTTACTTTTAATATTTCTATATTGTATTGAGTAACATACTTATAATCAGTTCTTAAAACGTGCTTGTGCAATCATTGCTCTCTATACAGTTTGGAAAAGTCATTTAACATTACATTTGCATGCTAATTAACTCATATGCTTTGCAGTGACTGAAGGAGTTTTTAACCAAGCTTATTTTCAAGAAGTAAATACAATTAATGCAGGTAAAGTAACATTTTTTAATATATAGTACAATTTTGACATCTCTAGCTAAAACATTTGCTTTCCTGAGTGAACGCTAGAATACACTCCTTAATATATTGTTGGTCCCACGGCTAACCATAGACATGAATGTGTTTCGTATAATCTGATGATGTTTATGCTAGTTAATAACAACACAAAAGTAAGCACTTCCAATACCTGCAAGATCTTAAATTTGGTTTCCTACTATAATGCATTTGCACATTTGCAGTTTAGCCTTTGGACTGATGATATAGCATGGCAGTATGAATCACTACCATAATTTTGTATCCATTATTCTTAATCATTCCACATATTAATTTTTGTATTAGATTAGCAATTGGTAACATGAACTATAGCTGTGGACCTCCCACTTATAAAATATTATCCCATTTTTATGTGTATATTACAATGCAAATGATGGAAGAATTTTATGAATTTGTATTGATTAATCCTGAATTGCCAAAATTATTATTATTTATGACCGAAAATGCATTTTATTACTAATAATTCAATATCATCTTTTTCTTATAGCAGCAACATGGAAAGCAACTAGTGATGAAGAATCAGACAAAGAAAAAACACCATTTTTACCAAATGAAAATGGTACAAAAATACCAACATATTTAGAACTGATTTATGATGGCAGTTATGAAGATGACAATGATGGTTATGAAATACCAAGATCTAGTATTCGTAGTATTAAAAGTGATACTGTAAAGAAGGTAGCTCAATCTGATGTAAATAATAGTGTTACTATTGACAATATAACTGAACAACCTATAAGTGATATTACAACGGATTCCACATCTCCTGAACGACCCATTAAAAATGAAGAGCACAGTTATGTCAACCAAGAAACAGAATTAAAAAGTGAAGGATAAATTTCATTTGTATATGGAGATTATACTTTTTGTACCTGATATCTGAGCACATATTGTTGCTCACAAAACCACCACATATTAATTTCTGATGTTTCTATACATAAATATCAGAATATTATTTATGTATGTACAATAAAGATGTGGTGCAATGTACATATACGACTAAAAGCATACTTAACAGTGAAGTTAAACAATAAAACTTTTATAAATATTTAAAAGTACTATGACACAAATGCATTTCTATTAAATCACTGTTTGAAAATGCTATAAATGTATGTACAGTTTAGTCTGAGCCTAAGTTGCTACGAAATAGTATGTAGAAGATGTCAGAAAACTAAAGTCTGACTAGTGATATGTAAATGCTTTTAAATAAAGTAAGATTTATAAGAATATCTGTGTTATTACTATTTAATTTATTTTACCCATCCTAAACTAGTACTTCTCAAGCTTTCTAACATGCCCGTCACCAAAGAAACTTATTTATTTTCTGTGAATCACTAGCAGTACATTTTATTAGAAACTAATTGTCAACATAAGTTAAGAAGATTAAAATGCTGCAAATTAATCATTATAAAAACTTCAAAATTAAATTACTAAATGCAAATGGTCATATTCTCGCTTTCTGATTAAGATCATGATTAGAATATAAACAAAACAATATAGGGTAAATGCATCTAAAGGTGTCTAGCTTCAGTCAATGCTAGCTAATGAATCTTTGTTTACAAAATAACTATGATTTTTAGTTCTGTGTTATCTACCATCCTTAGTTCTAATTGTAAGTATTATGTTACATTCATTCCAGAAAATAAGAATTATATGTCAATTATTAACCTTAGTTATTTCCAGACTATGCTAAGATGACTGCCATTTTTATGTTTTTATTAAAGAGAAACTCGTGCAATTGCATTTTTGTTAACATCATAGTGAATACAGAAGATCATGGATTTTAATTACAGGGAACTTGATGGCAGACTTCTAGTGAAGAACGGCCAATTACTGGGGCAAAGTACAGATTTCAATAAATTATTATTTTTTAAATGTATATAACAAAACGTTTTATAACTTTTGATGGTTGAGTATGTATACCATTTATGTATACATAATTACACAGAAAGTTTCATTAATAAATATTATTTAGTTTTAAATTTAAATGAGTTTGAATTTAGGTGATGGGCAATGACTGATGTGTTTACCCTACCTTTATCTGATCTTAATAAGAAGAGAAAATATAAATCTTTTATGTACTCAAAAAAATAATATTCCTAAGAAATGAAATATAAAAATATAATTTCTGTGCAACTGATTTGACTTTTACTTCATCAACTGACTGAATACTATTTGAACTGATTCGAGCTGGCAACATCTATTCTGCCGTGCTTAATGAAGACACTGTATCTACAAAAAAGGCATTTTGAGAAAATCGACATTTTGTGATTTACCTTATGCCATTGACATTTTTAAAGCTTTTAGTTTAATTTTTTGAGTACAAATCAAATAAAAGCGGCAAGATATGTGAGTAATTAACTAATATTAATTTTTTTAGTTTTTGAATAAAAGTTTGTATATACAGCGTTTAGAGTTAATGTAACAATGAATTGTATTAGATGGATATACCATATATACTATTCTTCGTACATAAGGCATTTTCATCTAACATAATATTAATATATTATTAAGATTTTAAATGATGTATGTTATATAGGTAGTTATAAAAAGAATAGAAGAAACAATATTGTGTTATCGTCAATATTTATACTTGGTATGCCCATAAATAAAGCTAAGCTAAGAAGATGCAATGTACGTAATAAGAAACAAATTATTTTATCAGCAGTAAAAATATAAAGTTTATATTATACAGTGAATTTTATTAAAGACGAAACATGTCAGCTTAGAGTCTGCTATTGTCATAGTTACCATTGCTAAAGTAACTAACTCACACTTCATTGAAGCATCCCATCTAAAATAGAACATTTTCATGTTTATTGTCTTATGTTGTTGTTCGAAGAAACATTGCAAATGGTGAGATGGTACGATAAAAACCTTAGCTTACGACAGGTTTCAGATTTATTTCTTGTTACTTTCCCTGACTGCCCTAAACCTAGTGGATTAACAGTTTTGAGTACGATTAATAACCTGAAGAACAAGGGCTATATTGAATCGACACATAATAAGGGAGTGAGGGCTAAGCCTGTTCTCACTGAGGAAGTATGTAATAACATTACTAATTTAGTAGGCAATAATAGACGCTTGACCTTAAAAGAATTTAGCCAAATACAACAGCGAGTTGAAGCAGTGTCCACAGTCTGTTAAAAAAAGAAAAATGTAGGTCGTATCATTTTCAAGACCATCAACAACTAATTGCGAACGATTCTGAACACAGAATTACTTTCTGCAAGTTCTTTATGGAAAAAATTAATACCAATACAGATATCTCTCAAACAATTATTTTTACGAACAAAGCCACTATCTATGTTACCTGCAAAGTGAACTTTGATGTAGAAACAATTTAGATTTGTATAGCATCAATGAAACACAGCGACCATCCAAAGGTAATGTTTGGGCAAGTATCGTAGGTACTAACATTATATTACCTTTTTTTATTATTGGAAATATTTGTGCTGAAAATTATTTATCATTGCTACAAGACAACATGATGCCAGCTTTAAATAATTTAAATTTGAGCATTCACAAAGATATATGGTTCCAGAATGATGGTGCTCCCACCCATAATGCCAGAAAGTTTTCAACGTGGTTGGATTGGGCAAGGGGGTGATGGAATGCTGATGGATTTAAACCAGCTAAAACAAGCTGTATCAATAACTACCACAGCAGAACAGTTAAGAAATACGTTACATAATTTTTATGATCGCCTCGGATTCTGTTTAGCCGTAAACGGAAATATATTCGAAAATTTGTTATAAAAAGTTTCTTATTTAATTTTCTTTAGAATGCGTTTTTACTTTTTTAAATTTAGTTTAGTGCAGAAAATACCTTGGAATTTTTGGCAAATAGAGGTAAATGTTTTGAGAGAATTATTTGTTTTTACATAGGTACCTATTAAACCATGTAGGCAATTTTTTTTACTTAATTGGCAAAACTAGCAAGAATATTTACATTTAAAAGCACCAATGTTCTATTTTAAGTGGGACAACTTCATGCATACAGTCTAAAAGTTGCTAAGGTTTCTTTCAACAATTCGACTTTGGATGCTATAGATATTTCAAACTTGTACTGCTTGCATATTTCGCCTTAAATAATATTCACGGCATAATATTCTTATTAAACATAATCAGCTATGGGAACAGAACAAAACCACTTGTAAAGTTAATTTGCATCACTGACTGCATATGGTCAGGGAGACATCTTACCTAATTTATACTGTGACGTAGTCGGTCCATTGGTAAAAATGCTTGAGTTCCATGACGCCAATGACGCATTTTGAACACAATCTACGAGTCTTTTTTAACAAATGCTCTACTTGGTGGTGGAATGAGTCGGCGCTCATGAAAATGTGGTTTGGTTCAAAATACTACAAATCAATCTTTTGTGCTGAGATATCATCAGAGTTTATCACTGCAATTATCCGGTCAGAAAATAATACTTTGGCATCCCTATTCTGTAACAATAATCTATGAAATGAACATGTAATCAGAGCTGAGTGAGTACATCACAAATGTACTTAAGTACAAAGTACATTTTTGTGTAAGTACTTAAGTACAAGTACTAAGTACTTTAAAAAAGAAAAGTATTTAAATACAAAAGTACTTAAATACAGATGAAATGTACTTATTTCCTAACTTATAAGTACTTTTCCAAGTACTTTTTTAAATTTATCTTCTCTTGGTTACGTAAACAGTATAAAAATTATAATAAAAAACTAATGATGAATGTCTTTATCCTAGCCACAATATAGATTTTTAGTTAGTTAATATTAATATTAATGAAAAATAAAATATAAAAAACTTTTCATGATGTAAAATTCAATTTAAAAAACAAAAGAAAGGGAACTCTAGGCTCATCAGCATATACTTACATAAGGAATTTTCCTAAACCTAAGGATAAAACATCGACAATGTTAAAAAAATTAATAAAGAACTTTAAATTTGACATGGGCTTTGTTTATTAATTTGATGTGGATACATGAAAAAAAAAGAAAAATTTCAGTTGAAACAGATTTACTTGTACTTGTACTTGAATATACTGGGTCAGATGTATTTAAGTACCAAGTACAAGTACTAATCAAACTTTGTATTTATAAGTACAAGTACAAGTACAAAAAAAGATTTATTTATGGTTTTTCAAGTACATTCGTGATGTACTTACCCAGCTCTGCATGTAATGCCAGATTTAGATCTTCCAGCTACTGTCTCATGCCACAGAATAGCACAGAGCTTGTCTTTTCCTTATTGGGACCAACAAGAACGAAAGACTCATTGAAGGCGATAATTCTTTGGGTAAAAACTACTTCTTTAAACATCTCAAGCCAAGGAAGCATTATCATCTGGAAAGAATTATTTATAATGTAATTCATAAAACACCTCAACACTGTATTACCTTTTGAAGGTCAACCGACACAATCATATAGAGAGAGTTATTGCCAGATTCACCATCTTGTTGATAGGCTTCCCTCGAAAGTTTTACTCTTTGTATATGAATACTCCATCTTTGACATATACGGCAAACTGTTTATCAGAATACACCTTATATTTAAAGAATTTTGCCATATATGCTTCAAAGTGTGCAGATACTCTTTATTGGGAGTAATATAAATGCATATATAGCAAAAAAACTGTTATAACTCTAGCTACAATTGACATACTGCTTTTCAACTAATGCCCAAGTGTAAAATCGCAAAATTGTTGGCTACAGCGTTTTCATTAAGCACGGCAGTATTACCTAACTTCAGTCAGATTATTCAAAACAATTATTTTTATTTAGTTTTCATTTTTCTAATTTTTTTTTATTAAGAGGAATATTTAAACTTCGTTTTAAAAATGAGTCCTTTTGATATAAGCAAAAACTTCTATAGAGTAACATACATATTTCATAAAGTTAAAAAGACTTTTCCTCTTGTTCAATCCATCTAGAGCAGTGATGGGCACAAAAGCACAATTACATGAACCCAAACATAATTTCTTAATTCATGAAAATGTGTCTTATCTAACCAAGACTAAAATTTGACTTTTGTTTTTAGATTTTTTTTCGAGAATTCAAGATTCAACTGTGTGTCAATCAGTTGCAGCTTTAAAAGTAATAGTTACATTTTTCATTTGTTTAAAATGCTGAAATCACTTTCACTGTTTTGAAGATAAACGTAATTATATGTATAAATAACCCTTGGCCTTGTAGATCAGTTAGAAGTTTGTTTTTAATATTTAAAAATGAATAATAGTGCATATTAAATTTACAGCCTAGTCAATCTACCACTAAAAGTATAATAATGTCTTCAAATTTCATAAATTATAGATATATTTAATAACTCAATGTATGAAACTACATGCGTTAGTAAAATAGAATACAACAGAACTAGCACAAATAAATATTGTGCACAGCCACTTTAGCTGTGCTTGTTACCGGCAAGCTCAGCCCAAAGCAAAGCCTATGTGCGCATATATGATCTGGAGTCATATTGAATATTGCCTATGATTCTTAGTAAGTTAACATAGTTTTCATTTATGAATTTTTGGACACTTTTCATTAATGTTATTTAAAGAGCTGAGTTTCCAGTTGCAGTTTTGTCAACCTGTATAGATTATACATACTATACAGTGTTCAGTGAGGAATGGGACAGAGCAATTTCTCAGTAATAGAAGACGATTTTGAAATTCTGAAACTGACGTTTTAAATTTCACTCAGGGGCACATATTTACTGATACAAAAACTTTAAAGCAACACTAGTAACTGCTCTTAGTTAAAAGAGCAGAATTTCTCAAAAACCCATATATGGGTATTTCAAAATCTCCATCCATTACTGAAATATTGCACTGTCCCATTCCTCACTAAATACCCTGCATATATGGATCAAGCCATTTTCTGTTTGCTAAAAAGTAGCATCTTCTGAAATGACCAGAATTTTGTTAACATTTTTAAAACTATTATTGTTTTTGATAAAATTTTAAACACTGTGTAATCGACTATCACCAAATGAGACATCTGGTATAAAAAGAAATAATCTTTGTCGTATAACAACATTGATTGTATGGAAACTTCAATAAAAACAAATGTTTTTTCCTTTATATGTTTAATCAACTTAATTACCAAGATTTATTGTAACAAAGTAACTATTTTAAAATAGTAATAACCATTATCTATGTATATGTACAATAAGCAACAATTTACATTTTCAGTTTTCACATATTATATATATATATATAATTATATATACACTAATGCACTGGTTCTTCTTTGACATTTACTTCCTCTTCTTCTTGCTTGACATCATCATCTTGTGTTTCATCTTTACTATTTTCATGCAATAGCACATATTCTCTAGAACTAAATCCAAACTTAATTACATCCTTTTCAAGTAATTCCACGTATTTCCTTGGATCGATTTTCTTATTATTAATATAAGTGCCGTTGGATGAATCTAAATCAATTAGGTACGGCCTCACTCGTTTTCCTATAAAATGACAATTATGAGTTATAACAATAATATTCAAAGTAGAAATATTGATTAATAACAAAACGCATTCAATTCAGATAACCTAAAAACTATTTAGAACACAAAGCTTGTATCAAATGAGGTTATGTTGATATTGCCATAGCCACAAGTTGTGTACTATCGACTGACCATTACTCATATTATATTACTGGTGGTATGTGCACCAAAATTTGGGAATTGCTGTCATATAGGATACCATATTTAAATAATTTGTTAATAACAGAGAAACAATGTTCTTTCATTAATTAAGTCTTTCAATCTTAAAGATCTAATAATAAAAAATAAATCCAACTAACCTGCTGAACCATCTTCTCTTGTAAATGGTACAAGCCGATACTGAAGAGCAGCATGTTGTTTAGAGCATGATGGATGATCAACTGGTAAATCAACAACTTTACGATCTCTTCCTATAAGATAAGCACTTTCTCGATGAATATACAATGTTTGTAGGGCTTTTTCTCCTTTAAATGGATATAAACGCCATCTACGTTTTGGTTTTCTGGCTTCTGGGGGTTCGCTATATTTTATAACAACACCCCTATATGTATTAGTTTCTTCAGTTAATTTTCCTGACAGACCAAAGTTTGGTTTTTCTTTTTCTGCAGGTTTAGGTTTATCTTTTTTTCCATTGGCTTGATCTTGCTTTCCCCAAACGGCATTTGCATGATCATAGGAACCACTACGACTGTGATCTCTTCTATTTCTGCTGTAATATACAAAACAAAGATATATTCAGTAGTAATATAACAATTGATATGGATATTACTGATAATCTTTCTCTGATCATTTCAACATTAGCTTTTGTTACATCTGAAAATACGAGTAATGAAAACAAATGGAAATGTTGAGAGAAAAATTTTCAAAATAATTATTTCCTGAAGCAAAATTAGTGATAATTTTCACTAATGGTATTAAGCTTTTGAGGGAAATAATCATTATTTCAGTTTCTGTGCGTACCTGAATCTACCATCTCTTCTGCCATCATTGCTTTTAAATCTGTTTCCACCTTTTGGGCCACCTTTTCTATCTTCATCATCCCTGTTTCTTTCTCTGCTACTTCTTTGTTTATGATTATACGAGTCTCTCTTTCTATCATGATAATCATATCGATTAGATTCTTTATCATTATACCTCCTATATCTCTCAGTTTCTTTTCTTGGTTTGTCGTCATAATTTCTTTTTCTATCCACATGATCTTCATATTTGCTACTTCTTGATTCATCATCTCTGTTTCTGCTCCTGTCTTTTCTACTATATTCATGAGCTTCCCTACTACTATGATAGTGACTGCTACTTCTGTCATCATTTCTGTTTAATAAAAAAATTTATAAGTCCAATCTAAAATAGAAATAATGTAAAACTTTTATTGCTTAATTAATAAGAAAAAACTAAGTTATGAATGTAATAGTTTGAGTGATCTATAGTGTGTAAGAGACAAGGTCAATCGAAGCAGTCAACTTTTTAATTTTAAATTGAACACCCTTTATATTTTAATAAATTATTACTTCTCATTTGCTGCTGATCTTAACAAGGTACAATAAATGATAATTTGATGTAATTGTACATAAAACAGATAAATAACATTAAAAATCATAAGTTAGATCAGTGTAATAGTTTATCAAGATATACAGGATGTTCTATTTACCATTAAAAGGTTGATGTGCTTTCCAGCAAAGCAAAAGTTCAATTAATGAGTGGATTGTTTGCCTTGATCATTTTACTGACTGACACGGCAACTTCTTTATTTTTCAAAATAACTGTATGAAGTTTTATGTCACTGTCAAGGTTGAAATAATCTTTTTATATAAGACCACATCCAACTGGTTTTTGTTTAAACAAACGCAAGTTTATGTTATAACTCAAAAATGACAGGTTACTTAAAAAATTGGATTCAACTATTTTATTAAAAACATAATTATCTACGACTGTCTTTACACTTTTTCTGTAAAACCTGTACTAACAGAGCTAGATGTGCTTTCAGAATATCTAGTAATCCGTGAACTTTTCGTTCAAACTAAAAATGGCATTGAATTGAGCTCCTAAGACTTAACTCTTCCTATTTAACCGTCTCTATAGCTGCAGTAGTATCCAAGATCCAAGATATACTAAACATCGAAAAAGCTCATCCTGTATAGTGACCACCTATTACTTAAAAGATTTGTAGACATTTGCGTTAGCTTGTATCTTTGTATTATAAACTCCTATTCAATTTCTGGTTTTCAACTATCATGTATTTTTATACCCTTACATTTTTTTTACTTTGAATAAATATTATTATTAGTATTATTAAGAAAAATTTAAAAATTGTCTACAGAATAAAAACAAAACATAAACAGTAGCTAAACTAAAAACTTGAAAAAAAAATTGAATTTACTTAACAAATTTAAATTTAAAAATATTTGTTATTAATTATTAATACAAATGATTCATTTATTAGTTATTATTTATAAAAAGAGTTTGACTTCCTTGCCAGGGCAGTAAAAGCTGTACTTTTTCCTTTTGTCTATTCTGCTTTTGTTTCTTTGTCTTTATTCTATCCTGACACTTATCTGTCATATTTGTTTCATCAAGGTACTCGACTCAAGTATATTTAATTACAGAATTACTCAAGTCATGACATGGTCATATTACTCACTCACATCACTGAGAAGAGAATACAAAAACAAATGGTTGTCAAAAACAAAACCTGAACATTTATGAATCTAGAAACTGTGTGAAAGATTATTGCTGAACCCCATATAAGAAAGAGCTGTTAGTTAATTATAAATAGTCTGAAAAAACACTACCTACTGTCTTTAGTGTTTTTTTTTTCAATTAAGCAACTTTCATAGGAGCTTTCTATAACAATTCTCAACTACAGATTAGGTATACTATTTTATTCTAAATAACAAACCTATGAAATAAAAGACATGTTGGTGCTAAGAAATATACGACTATTCTAAATTGTTAATGTAGCAAATACATAAACCAACATACGTCTTTCATTTCATAAACTGCACAGATTGGTTTGCTTTTTGATGGCTCATTATAATTATATGTATTACATTATGAATCATATTCATCAACAGAAAACGTACCCAGATTTACTGTATTTCAAATGTTCATCTCGCCTTGATTTTTTCGAATAACCTTCTTCAGTAGTTTGTGTTACAGAATGTTCTCGTTTTCGATTCTTAGAACTATCAGAAGTCTTTCTTTTAGAAGAAGACACTTTCTCATGTTTCCTGTTTTGATTTGTTCTTTCAGTGCTTGAAGAACGAGAACTTTCACTTCCACTCGAGCTGCTACTACTGCTGCTACTGCTACTGCTACTGTCACTACTACTTTCACGTTTTTTTGACTTCATGGTTATTTTCCACAATTTTTCACTAATTTGTCTTTTGCAAGAATCTTTCTACCTAGTTTTGTTTATATTTCATAGACAAGTCGTATACATATCTTACTGTAAAATCTGTCACTGCAATTAAGTATACAAATTATTCTATGTAAATATGTAATTATACTGTAAAATAGTTTTAAACCGATAACCACACTGATACACTCGCACTTAATCAAGAATATTATACAAATTACACCGTTTGTTGCCTTTCCCAATTATTATGCAAACCTGATGAATATTATCTGTCTGCCATAACCAGCAATAACATAACCAAACGAGAAACAAACTCCACTGTTATGCGTTAACAACAGTTCAACGAATACAACAGTTGCCTGCCTCGGTTGCAAAATGGCGAAACCGGAAGTAGCAAATTGCAGCGTTGCCAGAGCTGTTATAATTACTAAAGTCTACGTACATACAGTTGCTCTTTTAATAATCGTAATATAATAATATAGTAGTGTTTCTAGCAGAATTATTGAATATTTCGAGAATTACTTTGACTTTTCTTATGTTAGCCGTTGACTTTGATGCCTCGAACAGTCAAACTTGTAGGTTAGATTTTTGTTATAACGAGTATTTAAATTTCAGATTCTTTCAAGCTGTGAAGAATTAAACTTATGTAATATAGAGTATAATATAATTTACTTAGTTGTTATCTTGGCGCTTACTGGCTATAACTATTTCAATAAAATGTCGTGTTCATTGTAGTTTTTTTTTTTTTTTCTAAATACACAAACTATTTTTTATTTTGTATGACGTTTTCATATTAGAGAAAAAATAATTTTATATTTGATGCGTTTTGTTTGGACGCTTATTAGGCGCTATGAGTGCTCTAGCTTAAAAGGGCTAAATTCGGGCGACAATATAAAAACGTTAACACAACCCAACATAACCTCACAATTTAAGTAGATGTAGTTGTTTAAGAAAACACGTTTCCAATTTATTTATTTACTATTAATAAATATTGATAACAGCCAAAATATCAAAATGTACACGTCGTAACTTCCTAACCTCACATACCTGTAACCGGTAATTACATTTTAATTAAGCACTTAATCATTAGACAAATTCCTGAAGTTAAATCATTAATGACTTATACACAAATTAGCTAATTAGAAATACAAGGAAAATACCTAGATAAAAGCAATGAAAGTAAATGGTTCCTTAATATTGTTATTAGTGTTTATTAATGGTTACAAACATTCCAATAGCAATATAAAAGCAGAACCACAGAGGATAGGGATACAGAGAATTCACTCTTAATAGAAACTTAGACGATGTTCTATCCTTTTCTTGCATGTGCGTAGAGGTACTGAAATCTTGTCTGCTCTGTGCACATTGCAGAAGTGGACTAGCTCAAGCGCAATTATTTTATGTTATTTTATTTCTCCGTTTTCAAATATCGGCACTTGGTTTATAGACAATCTTTAAAGCTTTTTATGATTTGTGGTGTAACGTATTGTTAATTTTTACAGTTTAGGGGCTTATTCTGTAAGCGTTAACAACTCGTTAGCGACTTGTTAGATACCAATTAGTGAACAGCTAGTCGCTCAAAAGTTATTCTGTAAGCCAACAACCATCGTTACGAGCCGACTTTATCGTTACGTGTTAGTTGTTTACTAACAGTACCTCACGGCTTGCCGTTCGCCACTAAACAATAGTTGTTAACCACAAGTATTTCTGTTAACAGAAAAGAAAAAGGGTCTTTTAAGTTCAGAAATGGCTAATTATTTTGCAGAAGTATTAGATGAGCTGGAAAGAAGGTAAACTATTACCAAGAGAGTATACTACTAAATAAAATAGATAACAATAAATCAGATTTTATACTAAATTATTTATTCATTTTTATTTTCTAGTTACAATAAGGTTGGGGTATTTTAGTTGCAATTTAAGTTTTTTGATTGCAACTAACTCGCTTAAATTTATCATTTATTTGAGTTAATATTTTGTGAATCTTATTGTTGTCTTCTTTATGACTGTCTTTCTGTTGCTGCAGCGATGATAACAAAGTATTTCGTTGCACTTGTGGTTTTACAACAGATGAGCTCTCTTTAGATGGATAACTCCGCTTTACTGGGGTGGAGTTTCTAGATGGCGAATTTATTGGGGTACTGTTGGTGGTACTTATGGTATGTGAAGTTGCCATCTCTTTCACATCAACAGCTGGAAGCTGGTTTACTTCTAATAGATTTTCTGTAAATATACACAATGGCATGAATATTGATGACAATTACTAATAAAGAAATATATTCAGAAATCAAATATTCCTAACTTGATCAGAAAATTAAGGATTTCTGAGAACTTGTTTACATCGATTTACTATTTGCCTTTCTCTTTGATTAGGCTAATGATTCATGTCACAAAGGATTAGTGATCACAGATAAAGATCTTCAGAGTTCATTGAATATAATATAAGAAACTAAACAAAATACATAAAATTTGTAAAGTTTGTGGTCTACAATAATACGTATTTTTTATAATCTATATCGACAACGCCAAGCTCTGAAGTATCAGCCATGCCTTCAACGACCACTCTTTCCAGCAAATTCAATAACGTATCTTCTAAATTTGTTAATGGTTTCTCAGGTGGGCCTCCTCCAGTTTGACCAGCACTAGCTTTTATTATCCGAGCACGTTTTCGTACTGCACATTTCCAGTCCGTAAACACCTTTAAAATAAATTTTCAGATTACTTTTTTAATGGCAATCTTCTTATTATTTAAAATGATTTAGATGAAAGAAAAAACGTGATTTCGTATCTTGTTTCTAGTTTGTTTTTGATGCATTATCGCAATTGAATGAAACTTAAAGTTAAAAAAATGGATCCAAATTTAAGTGTAATTGTAATAATAATTTGAATAATATTCATCTTAGAAACAAATAAATTTCAAAAATGTACTTACCCTTTTCTATGTTTCCGTGGATCTATGAGGGCCACCTACGCTATTTAGCGATTTTGTTAATTTCGCCCAGTTTCTTGAATTGCGTTGGGGTTTTCAGGACAAAATTTGTTACTCCTGAACGCCTCGTTTGTCTTTAATTCGTCCACAAACACCATGCATTGCTGCCGAGTAGTTTTTTGGGAACGCTTTTTTTTCTCACGAACGTTTTCCATGATACTTTCGCACGTTATTTTTAAATTTCGTTCGAAGATACTGCTATGCCCCTACGGCTGCTTTTCAAAAATAACCCGCTACAAGTGCGCGCATGCGCAACAATTCTCCGCGAGGTCCGAAGTTAGCTGTAAGCGCTGCAAGGGGTACTCTCTCTTCTAAAAGCATTCGGCTGTCTTTATGGATTGCTGGCACAGTCCAAGCGCTTAACAATACGTGATACAGAATACAGTTATTGTTCACGTTGTCGTTAAGTAAGTCGCTAACGACTGTTGTTATGAAACAAGTTGTTTATGAACGACAGTTTACAGAATAAGCCTCTTAGTGTGCGTGTTATTAGTTATTCATTTTTTTTAAGACTATCATTATTTGTGTAAATAATCTAAACTTTCTAAATGTCCTGAATGCGGCCCTGTTTACATTTTCTCTAGTTAAACAGTTGCTGTTAAAAAAACAGCGCATGCCCGAAGGGGTACTACGTGACAATTGAAACTTTAAAATGCTCCCATAGGCCATTACATTGAAGTGAATTCTCTGTATCCCTATCCTCTGTGGCAGAACACTCCAGAAATTTTCTCTCTTTTTCTCTCTCTCTCTCTCTCTCTCTTTCTCTCTCTCTCTCTCTCTCTCTCTCTCTCTCTATTTCTCTTTCATCGTACAAGCCCATCCACTGCACACTCTTCATGCTGACCATGCATGTAGTAAGTATAGTCTTAATATCAAAAAACAACCTGACAGTATAAATTTTAGACAAGACATTGAAAACCTAATCATTATATACTTATCACACTTTAATAAGATAATTTCAATACTTCTCAAAATTGTCAATATCATATTATAGTCCAAGAACTGACCTAACAGAAAAAGAAGACCTGAATCCTAACTTTCTTGTTACACATCGACGCAGAAAGATATCTAGGTACTCTGATAAAAATTTCAACGAACAAGCTGTTGGTAGTGGAAATTATGAAAAAGTCTAGTTTTTCCACGAATTCTAACTATCTGGTGTTTATAAATTTTCGTAAAGTGACAAAATACAAGTACTTTGGTGAAAACGCCAAAACGCTAGACATGGACGGTTCCATGTAAAACAGGAAAAACAGTAAACGGAAAATGTCACTTATCGTACCCAATCCTAACCACTTGAAATTTGCGTCATTTTATCAGTCTGTTTATCCTAATTCCTAAAATCAAAACGCCAGAAAGACCATTGTGGTCTTTTGTTTCTTTAATTAACATCTTATGCGAAAAAGTTCACTTTTTCCACAGTTTTTTCCAGATTTTTAAAAAATCGTAAAAATATGCTTAAAATGCATATTAAGACTTGAAGATTTAGTTACGTATTATTGAAAATTTGTATAATACGAATTTCAAAACGCCAGAAAGGTACGCCCCTCCCTGTGGCCAAGGGTGCCCATTCATTTACGTCGTTTCAAAAACAGAATGCAATTATTGCAGAAATACGATAGAAACTAAAGCCTTGCAATCTTTTTCTCTAAAGTGCACCATTCTCGAGATACATGGTGTCAAGGTTTAATGAAAAAACAAGAAAAGAGATTTTGATGTAGTAGGTCGCATGTCAAAATATATCAAAATGGCGGAATAAAAGGTGATCATCAGCTACAATTAACGTTGTTTGAACTGGTTATAAATCTCTAAATCTGAAGATTTATAACATTTACAATTGTTTCTGATGATCGGTTTTACTATTGTGGCAACAGTATAATCACTCTCACGCTAGTTTTTAAAATCTCCAATAGAGATCGCGACGATTGTGTGTGTTTTTTTCAATAAATTACAAATAAATTTCTAAATAATGGGGTCACTTTAAGTAGGTAAAATTTCAACTATATTTTACATCAACAAATAATTTGATCAAACTTGACTATCGGTTTAGAATAATGACGTCATAAACTGACAAACTTATAGTGATGAAACAAAGTAGTCACACTGTAAGTAATAGTTTGATCAAACTATGAAGCTAAAGGTTTGTTCGTTTGTTGTAATAAGTTGAGATATCACAAGTTGGCGTGTTCGTTTGTTGCACTAAACAAGTTGTCCGCTGTTCGCTGACGTTAAAGTTCAGGTTCCGAACACGTTCAATCTGTACTATCTTTCGAGTAAATACAAGTTGTACTGGCGAATTTGACCTTCAACTAGCCTTGCAGAAAATGTAAACGTTTACAGATACCTAACCTAAAAATTTTTATGAGGTAATTGAGGCGGGGCATGTTTTGGGAATTAAGTAAAAAATAAAAACAATTATTATATTTTATTAAGATGGAAACAACTAGTTATTGATTTATTATTGATTGATCAAAATTCGAAACTTAGGTTATGCCAGATGAAAACCCAAATCTATCAAAACAGGTTAAAACTGTGCCAACATGTGGTGAAAGCGTTCGTTGCAAACATATTCTTTGTTTGTCTCAACTGGTTCTTGTGACGTCACTAACTTGAATTAAGTACAACTTATCACAAGCCAGATGAACAAACCTTAAGTAAACGGTATTTACGGTGGCATTTACAGAATACTGCGTGTCTTTTAAATTGTATAAAGTTAGAATATTAAATTAAATTCGTGTATTATTTTTTTTAATATTTTGTTGTTTTCTTATTTCCTATTTACAACTGACCACAAAAAACTCGTAATAAATATATTTTTACTACAAATAATTTCTAAATTAACAATTATTGTTTTTTTTAATAATTTAATAATTCATTTTCATACTCGCGTCTATAATAACATCACATAAGTTGGTTTTTTTATTATTTTGCAAAAATGAACCAAAATAATTGCAATACTTGTTTTAAGAGATACCATTGAAGCAGAATAAAAATAGAAAAAAACACTAAAAAAAGCGCAAACGAACAAAATAAATAATTAACATTGGTTTCAAATTTAGATCATAACAGCAACCATCACATCAAACTGACTAACAGATTTAGAAACGCCTCCAAAACTTTAGAAGATTTGATTAAACTGGAGGTATGACGCTATTATTTCAGACTGATAGCTGAGTTTGATCTAAATGATTGACAGTGTGCCATGGGATTAAGTTACAATAATGATAGAAAACGTAAAAAAATGTAATAGAAAATTAAAATTAAAAAAATTATGTACTTAATTTCAAATTATTAGATATCCTAGTAGTTTATTAGCGGAAGCACTAGAACGAACATCCTGTATATAGACTTTAAATTTGGCAACGCCAAACAAGCTATTTTCAATTTGTCGTTTGTTGGTTTGTTTTTTTGAATGTTCATGGAAGTAATAAATAATAACCTGTAATAACCAAAATAACCAAAGATTGTAATCACCTTAAACTATCTAAAATCTACACATTAAAAGAATTCAGTAAGAGAATCTGAATATAATTTAAGATGAACTTGAAATCCTTACTTAAAACTAAACTCGCAAACAAAGCTGCAAAGAGGCCACCAACGTCCAAACTGGAGGAAATTGAAGATGTTCATTTTCAAGAATGCCTAAAAAAGTGGAATACAAAAACAGATAAAGTATCAAATTCCAAAGAAATTCCTCGGTTTTTCTGGAAACTGCCTCAAGAAAATGAAGTACTTCGTCAAAAATTGCGAGAAGAAACAAGATCAAGTTTTCTTCAAAGACGCAGCCATAAATTACTTGATAATAACGAACTGAAAGCACTATGGGTATTACTTGATCAACACCAAACTAATCCTGATGAACAACTTATTAGTTATGCAGATTACAAGAAAGTTGCTGCTTTAGCAGGTGAAAAGTTACAACCCTATTTCACTACAAATATATTTGCTCGTTTACAACAAGGGGACCCATATGGCCGTGTTTCAATAATGTCTTTATTTAATTATGTTATGCGTAAAGTGTGGCTTCAACAAACTCGTGTAGGATTATCTTTATATGATGCTTCTGGTCAAGGTTATCTACGAGAAGCTGATTTAGAAAGCTATATTGCTGATTTATTACCAACATTGCCTCAACTTGAAGGTTTAGAGAGTTCCTTTCATAGTTTTTATATTTGTACAGCAGTTCGAAAATTTCTATATTTCTTAGATGGGCTTCGAGCTGGTCGAGTAAGAATATTAGATGTTTTAGTATGTTCTTTTCTAGATGATTTATTAGAATTACGTGATGAAGAACTAAGTAAGGAATTGCAAGAACAGAACTGGTTCAGTGCACCATCAGCACTTCGTGTTTATGGACAGTACTTAAATCTAGACCGAGACCATAATGGTATGTTAAGTCAAGCAGAATTAGCTAATTATGGTTCAGGCACCTTGACACAACCATTTCTAGAACGTGTATTTCAAACATGCCTCACCTATGGAGGTGAAATGGATTATAAAACATATCTCGATTTGGTTCTAACATTAGAAAATCGTTCAGAACCTCAAGCACTAGCATTTCTATTTCGTATTTTGGATTTAAATGAACAAGGTTATTTAGATGCATTTACATTAAATTATTTTTTCCGTGCTATTCAAGATCAAATGCGTGCTCATGGTGCTGCACCAGTAAGTTTTCAAGATGTAAAAGATGAACTTTTTGACATGGTACGTTCCAAAGATCCTGAACGCATTACTTTAAATGATTTATATGCTTGTGGTCAAGGAGATACTTTTATCAGTATTTTAATAGAGTTTCATAGATTCTGGACATATGAAAATAGGGAAGCTGTGACCGCAGATCCTGTACAAGATTAAGTGTATAAAAAAAGTAATTTATTATTGTAAATATAACTTTATTATTTAAATTTTATGTATTGTTACGATAAGATTGAATTTATAAAATAAATAATTCTAAAATTTTAATTGCATTTTTGTTTAGTTTACCTTCAAATTAAATTTAATTTAAGCAAGAGCAAACTGATAAAGCAAACTAGTGATGGATATTATAATCAACAATTACTAATTATTGAGAAATGAGTTAACAGGGTCATATTCAAGTCTAGATATAAAAAAGTTTTATGTTAAAACTGATTTCCATAGTTATCAACAAAAAACATTAAACATGTACAGTGTGGTCTAATTTCGATGGGATTAAATGGGTAACTTTCTTATTAGCGCAGATAAATAAAAATGGCTTAGGTACTTGTGACCTCTTTTTTCATGCTTATTCCATTACCGTTGCCGATTTCTTCATTTTGCTGTAACTCCTTTATTTTCGAAGCTAGAACAAAATTATTTTAGTATTATTCAGGCACTTTTTAACATAGAATTCAATGCCGTCAGTCGTTTTCTAGCCCTTTCCATAACTGTGCTGTAACTCAAAGTTGAATTTTCTAAATGAACTGATTCCTTCAATTTGCTGTAACTCTTTTATTTTCGAAGCTACAACAAAATCAGTTTAGCACTGTTGAAGAACTTTTTAACGTAGAATTCAATGCCGTCGGTTGTTTTTTTCTAGTCCTTTTCATAACTGCACTGTAACTCAAAATTGAATTTTTAAATATTACTGTTTATAGACCTTGGTCAGTAGTAATTATGCTTATTATCAGTCTACTGGATGCAAAACCAAGAAAGTTATTCTAGACCAAAGTTTGTATGAAACAAAATTAGCCAAATGCTTTCTAAAATTTTTCAGCCCCTAGTATAGTTGAATTGAGAAGTGGTAAAAAAGTGGGTTCAGGTAGCGTTGAAAAATAGCTAAAAAACATTTTCTAATTTTTTAACCCTTTATGATTAATGTAGAAAATTGAAAGGTAATGTCAAAAAATCGAAATTTCAAATATATTCGATATGGTTAGTTAAATTTGTAAAATACAACCATCTGATTGATTTTGGATTATGTCCATCGTGTGGGGACTCGAAATTCTAGTAAATAATCTGGTATGGACTCTAACACCCGCTTTTCCAGAGTCGGACTGGTCCTGGGGACTAGGAATTGTAGGAATCTACAGACTCTAGGGCAAACCAATCTGGGAGACCAACGCTTAAATAAATAGTACCAAAATTCAAAATCTCAAATGTTTGCCAGGTCAAGAAATAAGTAAAGAAAAACCATATTTTTGCGTAAAATGTAATATGTAATGTCATCATATATAAAAAAACTCCGGGTCGGGGCCAAATTGAGCTAGTTCGACCCTGTTCTCTACCCGTTCATTCCCAGAATTTTTAAATGTTCTAAAATGTACACAAAGACACGTTTTAATTATTATTATTATGATTATTAAATAAAGATAATTATTGATAATTATGCAACTACATACAAACAAGAAACTTTAACGTATGCTGTTTGTTGTTTCCGAAAATAAAGCGTAATTTTGAAAAACGTATAAGACATAACCTCTACAATCGTTCCATTTCCATCACATTTTATACGTCGTAACGCGTTATTAGATTTATTTGAATTAGTTCATACAGACAACAGTAAACATAATAATGTCGACCCAAAACAGCACAGAAGAATACATGGAAATTATTTTTGTAAGTATTAAATGTGTTAATTAACCACTTCTGAATTTAGCTTCTCTTTTTCTTTTTTGTAGACCGATGATGATTTACCATATGAAGAAGAAATTTTACGAAATCCTTACTCGGTAAAGCATTGGCTGCGTTATATTGACTTTAAGAAGAAAGCCCCAAAACATGGTGTTAATATTCTATACGAACGTGCTTTAAAAGAACTTCCAGGATCTTACAAATTGTGGTACAACTATTTAAGAACAAGAAGACAACAAGTGAAAGGTCGTTGTATTACTGATCCATTATATGAGGAAGTAAACAATGCATTTGAAAGATCCTTAATATTTATGCATAAAATGCCTCGAATCTGGATGGATTATTGTACATTTTTAACAGACCAGTGTAAAATAACTAGAACACGACGTGTATTTGACAGAGCGTTACGTGCATTGCCCATTACTCAACATCATCGTATTTGGCCTATTTACTTATCATTTGTTAAGAAACATGATATTCAAGAAACTGCATTGAGAGTATTTAGAAGATATCTTAAATTATGTCCAGAAAATGCAGAACAATATATTGAGTATTTGGCAGAGGTTGGTCGTTTAGATGAAGCTGCTATAGTATTAGGAAAAATTGTTAATGATGAGAATTTTGTGTCTTTGCATGGTAAATCAAATCATCAATTATGGAATGAGTTATGTGAACTAATCTCAAAGAATCCTGATAAAGTTCATTCTTTAAATGTTGATGCTATTATTCGTGGTGGTTTGCGTAGATACACAGATCAGTTAGGACATTTATGGAATTGTTTAGCAGATTATTATGTACGCAGTGGTTTATTTGATCGTGCAAGAGATATTTATGAAGAAGCAATACAAACTGTAACAACAGTAAGAGATTTTACACAAGTTTTCGATGCTTATGCCCAGTTTGAAGAGTTAAGTTTAGGTAAGCGAATGGAAGAAATATCAAAATTGGCAACTCCAACAGAAGATGATGATATTGATTTAGAATTGCGATTAGCTAGGTTTGAAAATCTAATGGAAAGAAGACTTTTATTATTAAATTCAGTTTTGTTGCGTCAAAATCCACATAATGTACAAGAATGGCATAAAAGGGTAATGTTATATGAAGGAAAACCACATGAAATTATTAATACATATACTGAAGCAGTTCAGACGGTTGATCCAAAACTAGCTGTTGGAAAGTTGCATTCATTATGGGTGGAATTTGCTAAATTCTATGAAAAGAATGGGCAAATAGAAGATGCTAGATTAATATTTAAAAAAGGTACTGAAGTTCAATATGTGAAAGTTGATGATCTAGCAACGGTTTGGTGTGAATGGGCTGAAATGGAAATAAGGAATGAATGTTATGATGAAGCATTAAAACTAATGCACAAAGCCACAGTCTTACCATCAAGAAAAGTTGCTTACCATGACGATACAGAAACAGTTCAAGCTAGGCTGTACAAATCTTTGAAACTCTGGTCCATGTATGCTGATTTAGAAGAGAGTTTTGGAACTTTCAAGTCATGTAAAGCAGTTTATGACAGAATTATCGATTTAAAGATAGCCACACCACAAATTATAATTAATTATGGAATGTTTCTTGAAGAACATAACTATTTTGAAGAAGCTTTCCGTGCTTATGAAAAAGGCATATCATTATTTAAGTGGCCTAATGTGTATGATATTTGGAACACATATTTAACAAAGTTTTTAAAACGTTATGGCGGATCAAAATTGGAAAGAGCTAGAGATCTATTTGAACAGTGTCTTGAAAATTGTCCATCCAAATTTGCTAAACCATTATACTTATTATATGCAAAATTAGAAGAAGAACATGGAATGGCTCGACATGCGATGGCCGTATATGAAAGGGCCACAAATGCAGTACCAACAGAAGAAATGTTTGATATATTTAACATATACATTAAAAAAGCTGCAGAGATATATGGAATTCCAAAGACACGTCAAATCTATGAAAAAGCAATTGAAGTGCTTCCAGAAGATAAAACACGTGAAATGTGTCTTCGGTTTGCTGAAATGGAAACAAAACTGGGTGAAATAGATCGAGCAAGAGCTATTTATGCACATTGCAGTCAGATCTGTGATCCTCGTGTAACAATTGAATTTTGGCAAACATGGAAAGAATTTGAAGTGAGACATGGCAATGAAGATACTATGCGTGAGATGTTGCGAATTAAACGTAGTGTGCAAGCTATGTATAACACACAGGTTAATATGATGTCAGCACAAATGCTAAGCTCAGCAGGATCTATGTCTGGAACTGTTGCTGATTTAGCACCAGGTGCAAAGGATGATATGAGAATGCTTGAAGCTAAAGCAGCAGAAATGGTAGGAACAACTGCATCAAAAGGTGGGAATATTATGTTTGTTCGAGGAGAAACACAAGGGGGTAAAGATAATGAAGATAAAGTTGTTAATCCAGACGAAATTAATATTGATGATGAAGAAGAGGAAGAGGAAACTGATGATGTTGATGTACCTGTTGAAAAACAAAGTATTCCTTCTGAAGTTTTTGGTGGTTTAAAGAAAAAGAACGATGATGAAGAAGATGATGTGTAATATCTTTTTTTTGTACCTTACTACCAGTAGATTAATAATAATTTTTGATAACTGTAAATAGTAGATATGTAAAATAAATTATTATCTTCAACAAATTGTGCTGTTAGAAATAAATAGTTAATAAGGCATTTTATTGAAATTGATCAATGCACAAGATCAGAGAAAAAATCCTGGTTAGTGTGAACAGCTCTGTGTATAGGGCTTCTTTTACTAAAGATATTTTTTTTGGTTTAATAAGTATCCATGCAAATTTAATATTATAAAGGGAAAGTTATTATTAGAAACCTTTATACAGTGTGTTCCAATTTCGATGCTGACTATTG
This sequence comes from Ignelater luminosus, assembly GCA_011009095.1. Lineage (NCBI taxonomy): Eukaryota > Metazoa > Arthropoda > Insecta > Coleoptera > Elateridae > Ignelater > Ignelater luminosus. Next base: position 162,800 of record VTPC01091068.1, on the reverse strand, counting down.
GGATCTCGGAAATTGTAAGAGATACGAAGTTGGATAAATTAGAAAAGTTTTGGCTATTTTGGAGATCAGTTTACTTATGCTTTTGTTTTTTCAAAAAAGTTTACGGCTTACTAGATATTTGCTAAAAACGAAATTATCTTATTTTTTTTTTTAAATAAAAAGCATTTCCCACTTAGTGTGCCATGGCTTTAAACATATGAAAATCATTGGTTTTTTTCAGATAAATGACATTTGTTATGTAACAATTGCTAAAACAAAACAAACGACGCTTTTAAGATAATTTACTGAGCATTCACAAATAGCATCAACTAAGCATCTAATGCCTCATAAAAGCGGATTTATTTTGTTTTAGCAATTTTTGCATAACAACTGAATTTCTTTGATAAAACTCTACGACTTTGTGTGTTAGATGTTATAGCACACTATGATGAAAAATGATTTTCACTTCATAACTCAGTAAAATAAAAGAATAACTATGTCAAACCATGTATCACTGAAAAGCATTTAAGGCATGCAGTTCAGTAATATAGAAATCAAGTAGGTGTTCCATTAGATAAAATTTGGATTTATGTTTCACCGCCGAAATAAAACAAAAGACAATTGCGAAAATAATTTTTTTGTGTTTCGGAGTAAATTCTCTAAAACACCCTCTTTGCTGTTCTTTTCTATCTTTGCTCGTTCCTGAGATATTTCACAAAAAAAAATAATTTCGTTTTTAGCAAATATCTAATAAGCCATGAACTTTTTTGAAAAAACAAAAGCATAAGTAAACTGATCTCTAAAATAACCAAAACTTTTCTAATTTAACCGACTTCGTATCTTTTACAATTCCCGAGATCCCAATAGTGAGCATCGAAATTGGGACACTCTGTATGTATGTCATATATATAAAATAATTTTTATCAGTTATTAGAGAACGCCAATAAAATGACATTTCTTCCTGAGGTTCTTTCTCAGACTTGTCTAGTAACTTTTAATACATTAATATTGGCTGCAATAATTTTCGAATTTGAATTTGAACTTTACATTTAAAGTCAAACGTTCACGCAAATATCGACACAAATATTAATGTGTATTAATTAAAATTTTACTAAAAAAAATATGAAATAAAATGAAATGCATTTTATTGCCTAATGGATCAAGGAATTCTAATTAAAATCATAATTATACAAAACCCTAAAAGCTTGAAAGGTAACAGCCATATACATTTCTATCAAGTGATTCAAAAAAATTACGTTACTAGTATGAAATAACTATTACATGTTAGGTTTCTTGACAGATAGTGAAAATGCTTTTTTCTACAACCGTCAAAAGCCATTCTCATGCGCTACAAAAAAACACTGATTCCCGCACCTAATACAAAAATAACTATTTGTGTAACAAATTAAATATCAAACAGAACTCATTTCTGTTTTATAGTTTATTTGATTTTTATTTGAACTGTCAAGATTTTCTATTGTTGGTTATAGGAGTAAATGTGTACTGACAAATTCAATTTGAATTAAATTTCAAATTAACAGTTCTTACAGGTTGTTTAATATAAGTTATAAAAATTGCTAGTACGCATTTACCACTAACCGAAGTATTGAGGACTTGTCAAAAAATATTTTGAAATATTGATGGACATTCAGACAGTTTACTCTTTACTACCATGAGATCGAGAAAATAATTGTTCAGAATAAATGTGACTAATGCAGCATGATAGGTAATGGTAACACTGGTTCTTGGATGCCTATTATTTAAGATGTAATAATGACATTTCAAGAGTTCGTTAATTTTGTAGTCTTGTTTCCAGAATTATTTATGTTTTTAGTTTTTAATACTAGTTTTCTTAATTTTTTTCAAAATGTTTACGTTGGTTTTAATTTTATCAAATTTAATTGTCAACACAAGGTTTATTAGTAACTTCTAACCTGCTGCCATATTTTAAGATCAAGCTTATCGGTTTTATCACTATGGTTTTATGAAGCAGACCTTCTAACTGCTAGAAGTTGGGGAAAATAAAACACTTTTACCATTCCCTTCTCCATTAGAATTTGTCAAATAAAGATCTCTCACATTAATAAAGTCTCAAGTCTTATGACCATAAGAAAAGTCTGTACCATTTATTTAGCATCGCCCTATATTACAAATGATTCGGCAACGTTGCTTTGTCTTGTTGGTCTTGTCAAAAATAAAAGGAACGCGAACACGATCACTGGGAAAAATATAACCTAGAAAGTAGTTTTATTAGTTCGTTTTTTGTTGTTTGTTTAATTCTGTTGTTGAAATGGATTTCAGCAGTATGATTATTGTACTGTTGTATATATTATAAAAACAGTCATGTATTAAATGAAAAAGATGTCATTGGTTAAGATTTTTACAGTAGACTTTTATATGAGTCCTCCTATTCAAGGATTAGATTCTATGTATTCAGATTTTCGTGGATCATCTATTAATCAAGTTCCTATTATTCGTATCTTTGGTTCTTCTGAAACAGGTATATAATGAAATGCATAATACATTGTTAGAAATGTAGACTGTTACGTTTAGTAGTAATGAAACTTGAGGTATATGAAAATGTTTGTACAACAAGCCGTTAACTATAATAAAAGTAAAAAGACAACTAAAGCTACTTGCTATTACCATTAGTTATATTTCTGTTTATATTTTATATGTGTGCAAATTAATATTATATTACAACCAAATTGGTATCATTGTGTAAGCTTGCATTTAGATTCTGTGGCATCACTTTATAAAATCTGAATTTAAAGAATGACAGAGAAATATAACATCCAACTATAAGCAAGATGTACCGTCACTAATAATTTTCCAGGTGCATTGGATTACTAGAACATTATTTAACTTACCTTTCTTCTTTCTTGTCTATTAGCTAAATTACTTGTATAGCATTCTGTTTTGGAATAACAGACATGTTATATTTTGTCAGAAATCTAATATCAAAACCAAAAACTAACCTTTTATAAATTAAACTACACATTATATTTACTGGTTAGCGATGTAGGATCCATGATCTGCTTTGTTATATGTACTTATACAAGTGCTTCGTAAACCTGACGGTTTCATCTTTTTGCCTTAATCTAACTAATCTCAATTTCTTGAAACTCTACAATTTCTACGCACTAATAAGGAACCTAAATACCCAAAAAACTTTAATTGGTTTAAGCTGACTTTCAGTCTACACTTGACTTCTTTAAGAACATTCCCAAGCAAACATACCTAGAAAATAAGTTTTCTTGAAAATTTGAATATATATATTTATTAATGTCCTTTATACGTAGCGGCACTAAATTTGTAGGTTTTGGCCAATGGCGCCTGCAGAATTATTTTTCTTGTATACTTTTAATTGTTTTTGCAAGCCAGGCGCCCTTGGTTTTGGCTGTTAAAATTTGCATTTTTAACATGAACCATACACTGAACTATTTTGAAACAGATATTTCATGATATAACAATGGTAATTTTCTTACGATTGTTTTGAAAAACAGAATGATTAATTGAAAATATGACAAATATTTTCCTGTAAAGAAAATTACAGCAAGTTGTATTCGTTCTTCAGAAATCTACCATTTTTTAATTGTGAAGCTCTGTTAAAAATGTC